>CABFOV010008064.1:0-12396 GCA_902141375.1 Timema poppense
GAGAAAATGAGAATTGACATCTTGTTTGTAATGGTAAACAATGTATTGATACTAAATTTAATAAAAAGTGTTAGAAAGGATTTTGAGAAAATCGATTTTTTTCTCTTTTCGCCCGTCAGTAAACTACCCTTAATTTTAGGTTAGATGTCTAATTCCAAAAAATCCTCGGAGGGACTTTATGGAAACCCCATATACCAAGTTTGAGCCCAATCGGTAAAATAGTTTCGGCTCTAACCCGAGGTACAGACAGACGGACAGACGACATTGCGAAAACAACTTTTTGGTTTAAGGTCATGAAACGGCGACATTTATCAAAATTTCAAGTTTTTTTTACGATCACAATACTTTCTCTCTGAGGTGTCGAGAAAAAGTAAAAAGAAAGCAGAAGTAGTACTACATCCGATTACAAAATTAAAAACAAGAGATCCAAAGATTCAAAGATTCAAAGAGTAGGTTACAAATGCGATGCATAGGGGGAATTTAACAAATTATTTATTAGTGATTTTTACAGCTAATCAAATTGCAGTTTCACTTTTATTTCATGCAATTTTTTCTACGACATGTTAACTTATCCTCCGATTCATTAGGTCACAAAAATAACAATAGGTTGAGTTATTTCTAAACATTCTAATTACTGTTTAAAACTGGATGATTATTTTGATCCTCAACTTATCCTTCGTTATATGTTAACATCTCCAAAGTTGATCTTGATTATATGTGGTTATGACTTTTTAGGAGGAAGCCTCCAATTTACTTGGCCGCCATATTGAATGGACGCAAGCGTTGGAAACCAGCGAATTTATCGTATGCATTTGGAATAACTTTTTAATAAGATTTGACGATACTTATTTTTTTGTAGTAATATTTTTGGTTTGACAAAATCTTTTTGAAACATGCAAGACAGGTACTTATATCGTTTTATTATCTGACCATTTATTTATATTAATCGTCATTATTTGATTGGTTGTACAAAGATAGGAACTAGCTTACCTAATAAAGCACAGCACACCAACAAACGGCTCGGAAGCTTCAATTATGAACATACCTGAAACACAAGAAAAGACAAACATCTCGTAAAAACTCTGCAAAAAATTATATAAAAATGATCTTCACAAATATGGAATAAATATTTTGCTCAAATGATTTGTCATCTCACTTCAGTACCAACAGGCCCGTGGCCATGGGGTCTGTACACCCCCCAAAATGTAACGAAAGATAAAAAAAATAATTAAAAAATGCTACAAGTATGGCGAATAACTTGTTTGGAATAGTTTCTGAGGTATCAAGACTGGTTAAGAAACAGATAAAAAAAGGGATAACCCTCCCCACAATTCTATTGAAGAGTACTATTTCAGATCCATCTTTCTGAC
This sequence comes from Timema poppense, assembly GCA_902141375.1. NCBI lineage: Eukaryota > Metazoa > Arthropoda > Insecta > Phasmatodea > Timematidae > Timema > Timema poppense. Next base: position 1,371 of record CABFOV010008064.1, read on the forward strand.
TTGTGTAGACGGATTTATCGTCAATCTTCAGCAACGATTTTGTCAAAATACGGATTTTATTTCAGTAATGGAGGGTTTGTTACACAGAAACACACATGAAAGTCATGTGAACGAACTAAAAAAAACAACCAAACCTCTACTATGATGAGACAACTTCTCAGGCAGCGAACGGTTGAGGCAGAATACCTCTTGTTGGTGTGAAAAGTGGAAAGACAAGAAACAATTTGACATACCAAATGGAATTATGTCGACTATGGATGCATGCAATAAGCACTTATCTCCTACTATCCGACATCTGCTACGTATCTTAGCTACTTTGCCTATATCAACAACCGCCAAGGTGGCGTAGTTGGCTAACGAGCTAGTCGTGTTGAGCTCGACTGCTGAGGACGGGGAGATCAAGGTTCGAATCTCGGTCGAGTGAACTGGGGGGGGTGTTTCTAAATGGTTTTCCACTCTACCTCCACGCAAATGCGGGTTCATTTCCTCTAATTCAACCTTCCCAATTCCTAATCCATTAGTGTAATTAGTACTTAAAGCGTATATAACCCGAACGGGTAGTAAGACGCGGTGCTAAATATTATTATTATATTACCTATATCAACGACTGTGGTCGAGAGGTCATTTTCCTCATTGAAAAGGATTAAGACCTACTTAAGAAACTCACTGTGCAGTGAAAGATTGACTGGCCTGGCACTGATGTCAATTCACTATCCAGTGCCTTTCCCACCTGCGAACGTTTTGGATGTCATGGCCAAGAAAGTTAACAGAAGACTACTATTGTAAAAGTGTTAGATAGTGGTGCAAGAAAACTTTTTTCATACACATAGAACTTTCATTATTTGAACTTGGTTAGTTACCTTTAATTATGTTAATTTATAAATTCCCTCAGCAAATTTGTTGCTTTCTGTTTTTCCAACAGACCCAAAAACAATATGAATTTATTAGACACCGCAAAAAAGTTTCATTTACAATTTCAAAAAAACTATAACCAAAGTCAAAAAAAATGGGGTTTAAAAAAAGTCAGGGTGGGGGTAGCATAGCATTGGGTAAACCCCCCCCCCCNCCCCCCCCCCAATGAAATCTTGGCTACGTGCCTGGTACCAATATCTTATTTAATCCAAGACACGACGAGAATTTTTTTTGCGCCGCGTCTTACTATCCATTCGGGCTATACGCTTATCTAAGTACTAACTACACTATGGGTTTTAGGGATTAGAAAGGACAGTCTAACCTAACACGAGAGTGACGCCTTAAACCATGCAACCACTGAAGCAGGTGTTAATTTTAGTTAAATACTTCATCATTTACTTAAAGGGTGAAAACACATTGCAAATTGAACAACCCTTAGGGGCTGTCCTTAAACTACGTAAGGTTTTTTTTGTGAGGGGGGTTGAGGGGGTTCAGTATTTACTTAAGTTTTTTGTGAGGGGGTTAGGAGGTTCAGTATTTACTTAAGTTTTTTTGTGAGGGGGTTGAGGAGGTTCAGTATTTACTTAAGTTTTTTGTGAGGGACGTTGAGGAGGTTCAGTATTTACTTAAGTTTTTTTGTGAAGGGGTTGAGGAGGTTCAGAAATTACTTAAGTTTTTTTACGAAGAGGAGTAGGGAGCCAGAATCCATCTTTCGTAAGATTTTTTATTAATGTTTATGATGAGGTATTATCTTCAAAAAATTTTGTTAGAAAATAACAATATTATTTATAAAATTGAACTTATGAAATTTTGGATTTAACTGCATTATGTAAATCAAATATATAATTCGCTTCATTATCAATCCTTATAATTAAAATAACTAAACGATTAAAATAATCAAATCTACCTAATCATAAAAAAATTACAAATATAAAAGGGGGGAAGGGAGAATTTGATAGAAGATCTTACAAACACTTACGTGAGAAGATAAAGAGAAGTGAGGGGGTAGAAAATACCGAAAAAATCGCTTGGTGAATCCAGACGTGAATTTAAAAAAAACTCGAGTCAAGAGTCGACAACGGTGCTTCCGGTCGGAATATTATTTTTTTGCTTGGTATTTGGCTCACCGTGAAACACAAGATATAAATAATAACTAATTACAGCCTTAGTGTGTTTGGTAATATCATCATCATTATAGGTGACCTGGCGATCTAGGGGTAAGGTGTCGGACTTCTATGCTGGCGGCCGGGGTTCAATCCTCGGTCCCGGCAAAGATTTATCTGATTACCAAACCCTTCCTTCACCTCTGACAAGACATCTTGTGAACGTGGGGAATGCCAGGCCTCCACCGTGGTTCGGATTCCACGTTAAACTGTAGGTCCTCCATTTCATCTCACAATCACCCTATCATTACACATTAGCGTAAGTGCGTACAACCCGAACGGGTAATAAGACGCGGTGCTAATAATAATAATAATAATAATAATAATAATAATAATAATAATAATCATTATCATTATCATCATCAACAATTGTTTCCAGTTTGTGGCTGGGGCAGTTTACTATCATGCCACCATCTTCCTATAGCCTTCCACCATTCTTCCTCCTTTAATTTCTTCCATTCTTCTCCTCTCACTTGCACAATTTATGTTATCTGCTCCTCCCATCTCTTTCTTAGTCTCCCTTGCGGTCTTTATCGCACATACTTCTTATCCCTTAATATCAGGGGATGATATTACAAACCCGCTTCGGTGGCTGTTTTGTCTTACGCGCTACTCTCGCAGTTGACTAGATCGCGGATGACGGGGAGATCGAGGTTCGAATCTTAGTCGGGTGTATTATTATTATTTAGCACCGCGTATTACTACCCGTTCGGGCTATTCACTTTTAAGTACTAATTACGCTAATGGATTAGGAATTGAGAAGGTTGCATTAGAGGAAGTGAACCCGCATTTTCATGGAGGGAGAGTGTAAAACCATTTATGAACCCCATAACCCCAGTTCACCCGACCGAGATTCGAACCTCGATCTCCCCGTCCTCAGCAGTCGAGCTCAACACGACTAGCGCGTTAACCAAACTACGCCACCGAGGCGGGTTAGTCGGGTGTACTGAGGGTGATTTTTCAAAAATTGTTTTCCACTCTCCCTCTACGAAAATGTGGGTACACATGTAACCTTCATAATCCCTGAAACCGTTGTTAGCGTAATTAGTACTTAAGCGTATGACCCTAACGCGTAGTTAGATGCGGTGATAAAAAATAACAATAATAATTTTACAACTATGGTAGAGTTTTCATGCGGGTTTATTTTTCCACGCGCACTTTTATAATACTGTTTAGTATATTATCGAAGTTATATCAATGGTCTTATTTAAATCGAATCAACACGCAACGTTACAGTAACGAAGTTTATTACTTTTATCGTGGATTAATATCGTCTGACGTTGGGAACAGATGCTGCTACTATGAGAAACGTTGGGCGGAACCTGACAAAACCATACACGATAACCATCTAAACCATCGCCTTTCAAAATATTTCGCTTTCATGTGTGTGTTTACATCACAAAGCAACAAAAACATTATTAACAAGACACACTGAAATAGTCCCTCGCTGACCTCCAGTCATTATAAAACATATTTACCAACTGTTTGCGATTAAAACCAGACTGGTAGTAATCTCTATAATATAATATTTTTTTATCGCCGTCATCATCATAAATTCATCATCCTAGCATGAGTACTCTCATGTACAGAACTATATTTCGTATCTAATTATCTAGCTCAGCAGTTCTTTAACTGGGGTCTACGACGCTCTGGTTGTCGTGGGGATATATCGTGGTATATGATTAAAGTAAATGAGAGCTATTATCGATTCTACTGGAACATCTTTGTACGAGTGAGTCTTTTCTTCACTTTATGTCAATAAAACCTTTTTTTACATAGTTTATGTATAGGCTATAAGTTGATGCGAATGATGGTGGCAAACATCAATACCAAATTTAACTGAGTTTTTTTTAACAGGAGAACAGTACCATTCTTTCAATTGAGGACGACCAAGCACTGAATGTCAAGAGTTTTGAGTAAGTCAATAATTAATTTACCTTGTTTTTATTTTATCACTAAGCAAGTATTGTGGCAGTGAAAATTTAACTCCACCCCTCTAAAAAGTGGGTTTCGCAAATATTTCGGTCCGGAAATTTTTAAAAAATAACCTTAATGATTTTGGCGTAACAATTTTGTTCAAATTGCGTATCTGGGAAGTGTTTTACATAAATATATTTTTTATTTTTACAAATTTAAACAAATTGAGGGTAGTTTACTAATGACTATTTGTGAAAGTTTGATTTTTTTAAGGGGTTGGAGGTTGGAACAATGTTGTTTAAAATATGATGATTATTTATTATGATTAACAATATTGTGTGTTTGTTTTTCTTAGGAGAATTTTGTTCCAAGTTTTAAAAGAAAATGTATGAGAACATTTATACGAGTGTGTCGTGCTGTTTTTTTTGTTGTTTTTTTTACATTCATGTTAAAGTACGAGTAGTTTCTTCTAGTATTTGAATTCACTATGTTTATATTAATTTTTCACTTTAACATAGTCTTATTATTATTATTATTATTATTAGCACCGCGTCTTACTACCCGTTCGGGTTATACGCACTTACGCTAATGTGTAATGGTAGGGTGATTGTGAGATGAAATGGAGGACCTAAAGTTTAACGTGGGATCCGAACCACGGTGGAGGGCTGGCATTCCCCACATTCACAAGATGTCTTGTCAGAGGTGAAGGAAGGGTTTGGTAATCAGATAAATCTTTGCCGGGACCGAGGATTGAACCCCGGCCGCTAGCATAGAGGTCTGACACCTTACTCCTAGACCGCCAGGTCACCTTTAACATAGTCAAGTGTTTCAATAAAATTTGTGTATCTTTAGAACAGAAATATTATATCTATTCTGAAAACTTGCCACCGCAGGTTTATAGAATGTTTATTCTACGAACATCAAACATTACAAAATTGAAAGCACTTTATAACTGAAATACTAATATGAACTAAAAAAAATTAAATACATATCAGGCTAGAATAAAATAGTATCAACAGAACTAGCAGCATAGGCATAAAAAATGTACCAAGATCTAATGAATAAATGTTAAATTTCTATACCAACACTTCGCCTCAATTTATCATGCTTTAAATGTGCACGGAGGGAAGGCAAATGTGTTAAAGATGGAGAGATCTTAATCGTGGGTGCAAGAAACAAGGGTGTGAAGGAGGTAAATGTTGTTAACATGGAGAAATGGAGGAATAAAAAACAGATTTTATGATGCATTCAATCCTAGCCGCTTACATAGTTGTTTAAACTTAGTAACATTTAAGTTTTTGGTTAAAATGTCAATAATTTGAAATTCACTTTGAACATATTCAATCTTTACAACTTTATCACACACTAACTCCCTTACAAAATTATACTTCACATCCATATGTTTCAATCTTCTGTGTTCCCACTTCTCAAGACAATTGAGGCAGGCTGGTTGTCCTCATACATGGTGGGCACTCCGGGGTTGATTCCCGGCTCCAGTAGTAGACTGCGTAGCCACAGGACATCAGTACAGGCATTGGCAAGTGAAATGAATTCTGCCTCACAGGTACTCAAGGCAATAGTGGGCTACCTTCTAGTTGTCCAAGATACAGTTGAACCAAAAACTTTCAGAAGAAATCAAGATGTTGACTTACAACTGCAATCTTTGGCCCAATCTGCATCAGCACATGCGATTAGGGGTGTCCCTTATTCTTTAGGAAAGTGCAGAGCTAGGTGTGAAGTTCCTTGTAAATAGCGAAGAATTCGCCTTAGTGACTGTCAGTGAGTATAAGTTGCGCAGCTTTGAAACATGCTGAAATAATTGACAGAAAAACTCAGGTGAGGTCTGGTGCATAACATTAAGTGCATCAAACAGCCTATGAGCTCTCTGTATGGCTTGATGCCAGTTATAGCGGTTGATCCTCCATCATCAATAGGAGGATTCCTCTCCATTGGTGCTTGAGCTATATTGCAGTTTTCCATGTTAAATTTGCCTAAAAGTCTTTTGATATAAGATGATTGATTAAGATATATATAATCGTTTCTTTGCTCAATTTTTATTCCGTGGGAAAAGTGTAAGCTACCCAGATCTTTCATGTCATATTTAGCTTGAAGTGCAGCTTTGATCTTCTAAAGAGGTTTTATGTGAGTACTACTGATGATCAAATCGTCGACAAAAATCAGTATGTAGACATTGGTATCACCGACAACATAGCATAGCTAATGACGTTCTCCGAGCTTGACTACAGGTATAAGAGGGTGTGGTTCGATCCAGGGTGGTGAACCAAATTATGTATTAGTTTACATGGGTGCTCGTCTTAATGCTCGGATGGAATTTTCCGACAGCAAAGTTGGGTGTTAAGTCATGTAGGATATCTTAGGTTAAGCTTGTCTGTAAAAAAATAAGTATATAATTGTACAGCTTTATTAAAATTTTATTACTGTATTTTATACATTCCCAAACAATGAAGCGCAGCAAAAAATTTAAATTTATCTAAAATGTAATTTATCAAATATTTTTAAATGATTAAAAATGCAATATTAGCTTTAAATCAAGAAAAATAAAGCTTGTGCGTTCAATACAGCACCAATTAACGAATTAAATTAAATGAAGATTGAATAGAAAGGGTAGCTTAAGTTAAATGCACCCTCATTAGCGTATAGCAGAGGCTAGGAAACAAGAGTGAAAATACCTGGTGGGAAAACCCCCCTGGCGCATCGTGCAGGGATTCGAACCCTAGCCTCAACGTCAATGGCAACCAAGTGCAATGCGAGCCCAACAGTTTAAACATCTCGGTCATCTTTCAGCGGGGTCGCACCACAGTTATTATTTTGGTGTCGTTGTATCTTACTAACCGTCCGAGCTAACCGCATTTGATTACATTGAGAAAGGTATGATGAGAAAGGTAGAATGTATAAGAAATTCACCCACATTTGAGGAAAAGCAGAGTGGATTTAAAAAATATCCCACGTTAAACTGTAGGTCCTCCATTTCATCTCACAATCACCCTACCATTACACATTAGTGTAAGTGCGTACAACCCGAAACGGGTAGTAAGACCCGGTGCTAATAATAATGTTAATACATTTAAATACAACATTCGACTAAACTTGCAAACGACTGTAAGCCATCTGTCGGAACGGGAGACAGTTGTTTCTATTTATTTGTCCACGTGTGGTGTGTGTGTGTTGTGGAGCTTTATCGGGGACTGGCGTGACCTACATATTGCAGCCGACCAGGAAGGAAACCGACATCTCTTGTTACTACGGCTGTGTTGTCGATATCAGATAGAATGAAACATCCTCTCTGAATGTTGGGTTGTTGGTGAGCAGTCAATTTCCTCTTATCCGCCTGTCGGATACGCTTAAGTGGGTTCCTACAGTACAATTTTCATAGGAAGGGCCTTTTAGAAAATACAAACATATTTTTTTTGTGTTCGCGAGTTAAGTTGAAAACCCTTTACTAAAAGTATTGATTATATTGATCAAAAGTGACAGCTGCAGGTCACATGACCTGGCTATATTAATACGTTAAAGAAGATATAGTATCTTTTGTTTTAGCTTTCAGATAAGGTCCTTATTATTATCATTATTATTATAAATATATATTATTATTATTATTATTATTAGCAGCACCTCGTCTTCGTCTTACTACCCGTTCGGGTTATACGCACTTAAGCTAATGTATAATGGTAGGGTGATTGTGAGATGAAATTGAGGACCTACAGCTTAACGTGGAATCCGAACCACGGTGGAGGTCTGGCATTCCACACATTCACAAGATGTGACTAATACACGTATTGTCAGAGCTGAAGGAAGGGTTTGGCAATCAGATAAATCCGTGCCGGGACCAAGGATTGAACCCCGGACCCTCAGCACGAGAGTCTGACACCTTACCTCTAGACCACCAGGTCACCATCCTTCCTATTAAAAATCCATTGTTCATTGTCGTACAAAGTGAAAATTTTAAAAAGTTTGCAACCATACCTTTACTTTGGTTGGAAGTTCATTCTGGGAGGCCTTATTTCGTACCAGGATCATGAATTCAATGTATATAGTAGGGTTCTGGTACTAAGTAAGGCCATAAAAAACAGGATTACCAACAAAATCATGGTATGGATCCAAAAAGATTGGTCTGAATAGAAAATAATACAAGAGTTATCTCGGGTTTTTTTACCTGAAAGTCGTCTGAAGCAAATAATCGGTAAGGACGTGGACTAAACGTTAATTTAGTCGAGTTCAGCTCAGCGGGGGAAGAAAGGTCGGGGTTCAAATCCCGGGCAATATAAAACGATCCATAACATATTTCGGGATTGTGTGACAATATGTTTTATCTCAGTATTAGAGTACAAAATTAATATTGTAATACTTATATAGTTCATGCAAAAAAATTATAAAACACAATTTAAACAAGGCTGTAAACATTGAAATCAACTATCAAATGCCACATTACCTGGCGTATAGGCATTTGATAGTATATATGTTTCAAAAAGTGACATAAAAAGCTCCAATTAAGTCGTGGGTGAACGAACATGGCTGCGATATCGTGAACATCCAAGCACATTACTTTCACCGTTGCTTCTTTTTGTTTCAAAATAACCAAACACCCTGTAGGCCTACATGTGAGGTGATCGATCCCATGAGCCCACAAATCCCCCGATAACCAAATAAATGGGGAACCCCTTTCCACCGCCCCACCCCCACACTCTTTCCTACCGGCCGAGTAGAGGACGGTTATTTTTACCATCGTTCCTGGCCACCGATTAAATTCTGTGGCCTAGGACCAAGTTCAATAGCCCGTGCAGAATTCGGGTCACTGGGGTTTAGCAGCGTAAACAACCATCAGTTCGCTGTAAGCCAGTGGTATTAAACCTGAGGCACGCGAATACATCTTAGGGGGGTAAGTAATTTTAATAATAACATATTATAAATATATTGTTCCGGGTGCCGAAGAAGGGGAGAAAGGACGCATTGGTGGTCTAAGTTCTGTGACAAAAGGAATGGACCTGTCGTAAGACAGAACACTACACACATATATATATTTATATATGTATATATATCTGATCTAAGACTTATTATTTAATATATTATTTTGAATATAATTAATTTTATTTATTTTAGATGTAAATTATAGAATATGTGTAACTTATATTATGTATCAACTCTATTTGGGGCACAAAGTAGAAGATAAACTATATTTGGGGGTACGCGAACAAAAGAGGTTGAATACTACTGATCTAAGCACGAGGTTCCCAAACTTTTTAAAGGAGCCCTCGAGCCAGAAATTTAAAGAATAAATGCTGGAGCCTTCATACAATGTTTTACACTAATATTAAAAACATTCAATAAAGAGAGTTGGGTTTTAAAAGTATAAAACAAACGGAAAACATCATATGTTCTAGCTGCGACTTTGGCAAATGTAATTTATTCAGATTAAAAAAAAAATGGCAATCCCAATTATTGACGAGATTTTATATTGTGAAAAACAAATAAGGAATATTTTGAAATTTCCTCTGGGAGCCTGAGATAACTATGGCAAAGTCCAAGGGCTCCACGGAGCACAGTTTGAAAAATGATGTTCTAAACTACCACCTCCAGTTCCGGGGTTAGCGTGGTCTACCATCAGCCGGGGTTCGATTACCCGTCCTTCCGGTTACTTTTACAGCGCCTCTGAATAGCACCTCATCACGTCACAATTTTGGCCACATTTATTTTGTTCATACATACACCAGCCTGTTTGATTTATTTGTTAGAATGCAATAGTACCGACTATGTGTGTTCTGACGAAATCAAACAGAACAAAGAAGGCGAATTTTTAAATGAACTCTATGAGCATTCGCCTGGAGGGAGAATAAACATCCATATTTTATAGAGATCATCCTCAGTAGGTGAGCCGGGTGTTTAACTTCATGAGAGGCGTTCTATATAACCGTTCGCCTAGCGGCCATTGCTGGGCATACCTATTTTTTATAAGGTTTAAATTAAAGTTCAACCATATCGCAACTTCGAAAGTCAACACTAAATTAAAACAAAATAAGGAATGTGGTGCCTCAGCCCAATGCATTACTTTACAGAGAGGAAAATGTAAGAATGAGAAATACCACTTTCTCCCCGATAATCATAAAACTTTAGGTTTATGTAACAAGATAACTTATGACATTTTAAATATTTAGTTATGTTATTTATTTAACGCGCATTTTCTGAATCAAATGATTCAGCGCATGAGAATTTCTTTGATCAGGTGCGAGAGGGCCTGCCAATTTTGCTGGGAAAGCTATTTTCACATACCTTTCATGGTTCTTATTATATGCCACAACCAATATGGAACCGACGATGGCTTTACTTCCACTACGAAGGAAGATAAATCAGTCGATCCCGGCTGGGTTTGAACCCACTAACTTCAGGTCCTGAGGCGAGAAATTTACCCAAAGACCATCTAAGTCGGCCCATGTTAAATACTAAACACACAATTTCTCATGACTAACTTTTACAGATATTTGTATGTTAACCTGATGCTGTGATAAAAAAAAAAGATATAGTAGATCAGGGGTTTCCAACTTAAAAGTGCCCGAGGGCCATGAATGACTCCAAGAGTGTAATGACACGCATCAGAATCAACTAATTTTTGTTAAGTTATGTAAAAACAAGAACAGCTGTTTAATTATTAATTTAATAAGCATTGTTTATATAAAAATGTGTAATTACATACTAAACGAATTTTCCAACCAAAATATACTACCGTTGATACGTAAATATAGTACAGCGGATGTAAGGAAGCAATTAAACATGAACCTCTGTTGGAGCTTTCATATATTTTCCACACGCAAGTCAAAACTTTCAGTTTCTCTGCTAAAAACATAAATTTTACTACAGTAGATTACTTTTCAGAGAAACTCAATGGCCCGCCAAAACAAAACAAAAAAAATTGCGGGCCGCTAGTTTGGAAGCCCTGTTATAAGGAATGGGATGGACAACGTGCTGAGGTTTGTCTGACGTCCGATGGAGCTCACCTGAGTGACATTATCTTCGAAAAGTGA
>CABFOV010008065.1:10703-25186 GCA_902141375.1 Timema poppense
TCAACACACACATATTGTGTACATCCACCTCTGTAGTCACGTGGTCAGAGCTCAACACACACATATTGTGTACATCCACCTCTGTAGTCACGTGGTCAGAGCTCAACACACACATATTGTGTACATCCACCTCTGTAGTCACGTGATCATAGTTCAACATACACATATTGTGTACATCCACCTCTGTAGTCACGTGGTCAGAGTTCGTATCTCGACTGCGTAGAACTGAGATTACTAAATAATGTTTAGGGGAGGTGAGAATGATTGGAGGTAGAAAGTGAAATAGAGAGATAGCGATTGAGTGAAAATAGGTTGAAGAACTGGAAGGGAAGGGGTAATAGATGTTGGAAAGGGTGTGAGTGGGAAGAGGGAATAAGAGAGAGAGAGAGGTGTAGATTGAGAGTGGACGGATTATTGGGTGAGTTGCGAAGCAGAAGATGGTCGGATGGTAAAAATGCTGATGGAAAGTCGGTTTGGAGTGGAAGATGTATGGAAAGGAAAAGAGAAGTAGGGGGAGAAGATAATTGGTAAAAGGGAGGAGGATTGGAGGAAGTACGGAGGGTTTCAGGGGAAGAGAGAAAGAGGGATAAGCTTGTTCACAATACGTCCACCAGGCCAGCATCTCTTCCTCCAAATGTTCATCAACTTCGTTACTCGTTATATATGATATTATGCTGTCCTTTGTTATTAGTCAGCGCATGGATCGCAAAATGTGCTGATAAACCATATGAATATGTGTATCTGAATAAAGCTACAAGAGGTTCCAACATATAAAGCTATTCAGGCATAATATAACATTAATATATTATACACTATATCCCACATATGTAAATAAAGAGGTAATATAAAGCTCTAGCGTCAGTGTTTACTGTCATATTAACAGAATTGTTACTTTACATTTAATGTCTGTTTATATTATAAAACGGACAGTTAAAATAGTAGCGGCCAAGTTCAAAGGAAAACAATCTAATTCTGCCAAACGAATGAGGGCTGGAACGCGAACTGTGTGTGACACTCCCGTGAGCGATATTTCAAACTAGACTGGACATCACCGACACCTGCCTCGCCTGTGTTTAGTCATTGCAATCAGTTGACGAATAATAGAATAATAGAATGAAAATATTCTCTACAAATATATTACCCCATTTACCACTATTATTTTAATATGCAAAATCTTATCCTTGCTTGTTTGGAGCAGTGTTTTTTTTTTACCCTTCGGGTCAATCAAGGGGGTTAAAGGAGGGGATGATTGCCATAAGGACCCTTCAGAGCCACCTCCGGGGTGAATGGTAAGGATTGTTATCTCAGGACACTTATTTTACAGTTTTAAAATCAAATCCTTCACCTCTGACAAGACATCTTGTGAATGTGAGGAATGCCGGGCCTCCACCGTGGTTCGGATCCCATGTTAAGCTGTAGGTCCTCCATTTCATCTCACAATCACCCTACCATTACACATTAGCAGTAAGTGCGTCTAACCCGAACGGGTAGTAAGACGCGGTGCTAATAATAATAATAATGATATACCCATATAAAAGTACAGCTTGTAATCACATGGTAAGTGAACGAGAGCAGAATGTTAGTGTAGGCCAGCAGTTTACTTGATGGTAAATTGTGTAGAGCACTCAAACTAAGGAAATAACTGGCGGGAGCCCAACTAATACAGAAGACAAGCTCGGTAAGCCACGAGTTAAGATAGTAAAGCAACCATAGTTATATTAAGTTTCGGAGATTGTTCATCTTGTTTGCTGAAGTTCTCTCTTTTATTAAAAGATGATGGTTTTGTGTTTTAAGTGGTAAGACATTATCTATAATTAGTTGAGAGTGTGCGACACTAAGCGACACTAACAAAATGTTAATATACATTTGATTGCCATCTAAGTCCCTCTAGTATTATTATTATTATTATTATCGAGTGATTGAGATCCCAGCAGTGCACGTCCAGCAAACCTGTCAAAAGGGACAAGTAGAGAATTATTTAGTAGCTCGGGATTGGCAGTTTGTTGCGTTTACCCCTCCAATTGGAATCATTGCCTGACACACCCGTACAGACCATGATATGACCCCTGGTTCGACCTGTTTTGTCGCGGCAGCTCATGTTAAGCTGTACTAAGTACCTGTAAAGTACCTGAGCTCTTTACGTTATTTAATTAACAGAGTGAGGGGTTATGGGTATGACGTAGCCTCTGTTGTGCTGCTGTGTTACAATATTATCTATCATCTTCTCTGGAAATAAAATGTGTGGATGTAGGGAACGCGAGAAAAGGTCAGTATTTTTGTAGGTTTTCTTAGAAACATTTTTAGGGCCATAACGGATAAAATATTTCGCAAATAGAAACAAAGGATTTAATTTTTTTTATATGGTGGTATAATCAGTTGTTGAATATCTGTCAACGATGTCCTCGAATTTAAAGAAAACTTTTTATCTTCATTAAAAGTTTCTCATCAAATGAACATACATTCACGATGGATATCAACATTTGTTGATATCACCACCTTAACAAATCTACATTCATCCTTGTAAGCTAATTCTGTGATATCTGTTTTCAAAGCATTGAGACCATAGCTCTGGAATAAAACTATTCGTGACGAAGACTTGAAGCTGGTCTGTTAGTTTTTAAATGAAATCCTGAATTCAGTTGTTTAAGATTATTTTTTATTTAAATTTTATCACCACGTCTTACTACCTACACAGGAATATATGTACTAATTACGATAATGAGCTAGAGATGAAGAAGGGTTGAATTCAGAAAGAGTATTCCTGCATTTGCGTGGAGGGGGAGTATAAAAACATTGAGGAAACCCACCCTCAGTTCATCTGAACCCCGCACTCCCCGCCATCAACAGTCGCGACGCCCTATACCATGTGGCCACCAAAGCAGGTGTTCGAGCGTAGTGAGTTTCAACTTAAATACAACATTTGGTCATTTTGTCTGTCTATTTTTTCCCTCGATTACTAACAAATGCTTCTACGAGTTCTATCGAGATTGGTCAGATCCATCCATTGGGCCTGGGCCGAGCAATGTATGTGTGTGTGTGTATGTGTATGTGTATGTGTATGTGATACGGTATCACGTTTCAATATGGCGACCACTCAAACAAGCAATTCATTTCAAAAATTGAATTGAATTTAAAATTCTAAACAATCGATCAAGAACCTCAGGTTTATTTATTTGTATTTTAACATATATTGGGAGACTGACATCTAAAACGACGTGAACAGCGGCTATTCTCTATGAATATAACGAGGATTGAGGATTGAGGATTGATTTGGTTTGTGTGTTGCCTGGTCACTAAGAAAATATTTCTTCTTAAAATAAAAAAATACCTTTTAATTCCGGTTGCTTTAAAACTTAACTCAAAGATATGGACCCAACTGCGTCTATTATTCACAGAGCTGGTAATATAGGCCTACTGGTATGGGTATTATTCACAGAGCTGGTAATATAGGCCTACTGGTACGAGTATTATTCACAGAGCTGGTAATATAGGTCTACTGGTATGAGTATTATTAACAGAGCTGGTAATATAGGCCTACTGGTACGAGTATTATTAACAGAGCTGGTAATATAGGCCAACTGGTACGAGTATTATTCAACAGAGCTGGTAATATATGTCTACTGGTACAAGTATTATTCACAAAGCTGGTAATACACTGGTACGAGTATTATTCACAGAGCTGGTAATACACTGGTACGAGTATTATTCACAAAGCTGGTAATACACTGGTACGAGTATTATTCACAGAGCTGGTAATATAGGCCAACTGGTACGAGTATTATTCACAAAGCTGGTAATGTATGTCTACTGGTACGAGTATTATTCACAGAGCTGGTAATGTATGTCTACTGGTACGAGTATTATTCACAAAGCTGGTAATACACTGGTACGAGTATTATTCACAGAACTGGTAATATAGGCCAACTGGTACGAGTATTATTCACAAAGCTGGTAATACACTGGTACGAGTATTATTCACAGACGTAGAATTGAGTCATTATTAGTTTATATCAAGTCTTGGGGATACTTATTAGTTTTAATGAAGAGACTAAAGTTATTCTAGTGGCAATATTATATTATATTTGATAAAATGACTTAATTGAAGAAAAAGTTCCCTATAAATGTATATTTTAATTGAATCAGTAATTTGAGAAATTCCATGAATTATAATAAAGTGTTATTTCAATAAAACTTAAAATGAAATATGATTTACGTTATCTGCGAATGTATGGACGCTTTTATGACAAGTCACCCGAAGTAGTAGAAAAAATGTTTAATTTCTCTAAAAATAATTCTTTGAGCTGAATATTTTCGTGAAGATTATCAAAAGTTTTAAATGTGGCTGAAATTTACTGCATATCCTTGGCTGAATTTTATTACAAATTCTTTAACTTGCAATTGCAAGAAATTTACTTATGGGATTTATTTTTGTGTTATGATGACCTATTTTATGATCAATGAATAGACATCTAGAAAATAAATGATCTATTTGAGTCATGATTAATATGTACTAGCATTTAGCATTTATATTGTAAGAAATCTGGACTATTTTAAATTGAAAAAATGAAGTTCGCAAGTTTGAATGGCTTTTTAATCACTGTCAAACTTTATTTTATTAAATTATTTATAATACAAAGCATGAAACTTAACCTAAATACATATAACGTTATAGCTAATTATCTTCAAGAACGCGATGGAAATCTTATCTTTAAAAATGTGAACTTCTTTCCATTATTATTATTATTATTATTATTATTATTATTATTATTATTATTATTATTATTATTATTATTATTATTATTATTATTATTAGCACCGCGTCTTACTACCCGTTCAGGTTATACGCACTTACGCTAATGTGTAATGGTAAGGTGATTGTGAGATGAAATGGAGGACCTACAGTTTAACGTGGGATCCGAACCACGGTGGAGGCCTGGAATTCCCCACATTCACAAGATGTCTTGTCAGAGGTGAAGGAAGGGTTTGGTAATCAGATAAATCTTTGCTGGGAATAAAATTATAAAACATTTGTTATTAAAACTATACCTTGATTTATAATAATTGATAAATAATTGACTATTGAGTTAGATATAATTTGTTGAGCGCTTTCAAACGCAATTTGTTTCATCCTCTTCCACTATCATTCATATCATCAAGGAATATATGTTTTTATATCAATGCCAAGCATTATTTTTTTTAATAATTAATAAATATTTAAATGCTTATTTGTTTTATAAAATACATCTGGAAAAATTCGAAATTAAGATAAATTACAAAAGGAGTCCATCTTCATAAATTTGAATTTATCAAGAATTGTAAAGGTTAGGTAGCCTATATAATTTCATCTATAGTTGGTTAATTTTATAATTTACCAAAACTTCGTATGAACTTGGTCTGATATCCCCCAACTTCTGTAATCATAACATCAACAATAGGAGAAAGTGCTGGTAATAGTCCCTTTGTTTTATGTTCTGTTAAATGTAAACAATTCAAATAAATTATTATTTTAATAACTCAGTTTGTGGGGCTAAAACGTATAATATATGTATCTTGTATTTGATTATATTATGATTTAATATCATAAACAAATCGAAACAATTATTATTAATTATATTTCATCCCGATTTTTTTGATCATAAATAACATATAAACACCGAGACCTTTACAATCGTACACCATAGATTATACTACGGAATAAATATTAATGAAAGAGACAATCAGTTTGTTAAAATATCTGAAATATCATATTATCAGCCTTAAAACAGTATTTATATTTAATAATGAAGCGGATGATTACCATCGGTCTGGATTTCCATATTTGATTCCAAGAAAAGTCCAACATAATTTTAAACGTGTACGAATGCACCCTACCCTATGGGCGTATTTTTTCTATGGTGGTAAAATAAAAAGTTATCTGTTCTTAATCTGGTGTTTAAGGTAGGGCTTTATGACATGTGTAAAAAGGTAATGGTTTTCGCAGTTTTTATAACCAAACTGTTTTTGATCAAAATCAATGAAACATACATTCAGAGTGTCCGGAAACTCGATGCCTAAACAGCACATAGATAGTTTGTTTGAACTAAAAGTAATATAAAATAAAAAAACTATAAAACACCGGGAGAGCAAAGCCGGGCAATCATGCCTGTACAACAGGTTGCATAGCAGTTAGGCGAGCAGCATTGAACATGTACTAATGTCAAGCACTTTCTGTGATGTTGGACTGTTAATGTTGACTCTCAGAAGGTATTCCCATTGCTAGAAGGAATGGTGGGTTGTTTACTATTAGTTGTGATATGTTCTGGTGCCGTGTTCCAAGATATCCAGGTGTGTAGCGCCGCGAGACTAACTGATATGCAACCTGCTGTACACGCATGCTTGCACAGGTTTGCTCTCCCGGCAATGTACACTGAAACTTTGAACACAATTTAATGGTATTAACATAGTTTTCCGGATGTAGATGAACAGGTATTTTGTATTATTTTGTTCAAACAAATTATATGCGCAGTTTGGGTGTTGAGTTTCCAAACACCCTGTCTGTATGTGTTTATTACCTGTTCAGGTTGTACGTATGAAATGAAATATTACTTCAATACAGACATAGAGTTTAATTTAGTCCTCACGGTGATAACAACAGTTGTTAAATATCTTCTAAGGGTGGCCTGGAATATAATGACAACTTTTGTCCTTCGTTCAAAAGTTGGTCGTCTAGTGCCAATATGTTTATGAGAGATATTAAAGGACTGTCGATATCGACACGTGTGCAGGATTACACTATATTTTCGAACTGGAGCAATATTTTATTTATTTAGACAAAATTGTTTTACTATAAAAGCTGAGAACTCACCCTATTTTCTCCCGTTCCCTGAATCCCCAGTTAGAGTGAGATTGAAAGGATTGGCGCTTGGGATTGCTAGTACAGTCAGCTCCGAACAACTCTCGACCACGTCCCTCCAAGAACAACACATCAATGGTAAATATATCCAACCTGTTGTAAGGATAGTTGTACTCAACACTGAGTTTTAAATAACTACTCTCCGTGGGGTCAAGGTCATCTGTCTCACCTTCTTTGGGCGATAGGATAGGGCTTTGGATCCCGGCGATTGTACTGGCGGTGTCTTCTTGTTAATTGGTGTTTCCCTGTCTCCACGCAAGTATTGGTACATTTACTATAAAGTACGATATCTTGGCTAAGTCAGCCCCGGGTTGGATTCCCGGCACGGCCAAAACATAATTTATAATGGCTGAAATGTGGGTTTCTTTACCCCAGTGTTGAACTAACGGCTGGGGAGTTGGGTGCTGTGTATCGTATGGACCTAGGTTAGTTCATAGGTCACGTACTGATACAAGTATAGGTCACGTACTGATTCAAGCATAGGTCACGTACTGATACAAGCATAGGTCACGTACTGATACAAGCAATCAACTCAGAAAGTGCACGTTCAATCATTCAAATACTGTATATGTAAACACTGTAAGCTGTCGCGCGACCACCCCCACCTCATTAGTGTAGTAGATCTGTGACAATCCAGTCGTCAGGCGCCGCGCACAAGATGTCGCACCATGCTAAGGGCGACAAAAGATGACTGAGTCATACGTTTCTCTCCCCCCTCTCAAGGATGGTACGAAACAACCCCTCCAGGCTGGAACAATCGCCCTCGCCCGACTAAACCTTCCAGTCCCGAGACCTGTCGCCATTGTTCTTAATCACAAAGCGTGTGTGCGTGTGAAGAGCTTGATTGGTGCGTGCATTACAACATATACAGCTATACAAGGGGGCGAGCGTGTTCCACAACAACCTTCTGGCAAGAACATTCTTTTTTGTGTTCTTTTGTTAAAAGAAACACGGTGGGGGAAAATGTGTATTAGAGACACGGCAATTATTTAAAAACTTACAAGTACAGCAAAAAGCTCGATGATCTGGACCTTAGAATTGGTTCTACTTTTTACTTCTTTATAGGAACAAAAGCGGCCAGCAATGGATCTTAATCAACTTACAAGAAAACAAATGATTGCCACACCATCCAGTTATCTTGTAGTTAAATTGTGTTAAGGTCTTGCAAGTACCACACTGGACAAGAAGTCTTAATATATCAAGTAGTAATAGTGTCATGACCATGACTAAGATCGTTGAATATTTGTGCCTCAGACTAGACTAGCTCTTTTCTGAAGGACTTAGTTCTAGTCTCTGGGAGGTTGGAATGTAACTCTAGTCTGGATTGTGAACCGGGACAATAGATTAGACTTGTATTGTTAGATTCAAGAGTGATTGAGAGGTTGGTGTTCGAATCCCATTTATATGTACTGAGACACACTTTTTTTTTTATAAATACCCTCTCAATTAATCTTCTCGTAAATGCGGGTACACTTCCTAAAACTGTACCCTCCTTATTCCTATTCTATAATTGTAATCATAAGGATAGGTAGAATGGGTAGTAATATATGCAAACCCGCACCGGTTAAACCGGCTGGACACGGTAGAAAAGTAGTGTAGTGAAATTACAGGTTTGAAAGATAGCTGGAGTTTTTATTATAAGCAATCATTTAGCATTTATTTAGTTACATTCTGTTATTATTCACAGTAAACTAATAAATAAACACTGTACTATGTTTAACCTGAGTGGTGGCAGTCTTACCGTAACAGTTTGCACTATGACATCAAGGTAAGTGTGTTACAATTTCAAGGTAAACGGATCAGACATTCTTTATAAAATGTTCTAGAAGTTAAAGTTGTTTTTAAAATGTTTTGTGAATACCTCAACTATTTCGCCTCATCACCTCTTTAAGATATGTGTTTTTAGGCTTAATTATCTTAGGTACGTTGGGGAATTCACAAAAGACTTGCCTTCACATTAAGGACTAGAATGACTGACTTCTAATTAAATTTAACAATGTAAAAGATACTCGGGTGCTCCTCTTTATATATATATACACATCTGGTGAACGTTGAAAAGAAGCTGCTTGTGTATTTCAGAAATGTTTATAATTAAAGTCATTCGTTTTCGTTTGGATGTCATCAAAGAGCAAACTATTTGAAAGGGTGAAACAAATGCGATATAAAAGAAGGCGCTTTTCAAGGAATGACATATTCTATTTTTTTTAGTGAATTCAAGTTTAAATAAAATGAATGGAGTTCTGATATGAATGAAACCACTTCTGCGAAGAATATAATAGAGGGAAGGTATATGTCTTATTATTAATTCAAATACTTCATTAATAATCCTCTTTTTAAAATTGTAAATGAGAAACACTCAAACTGAGTGACGTGGTCTGAGATATACAATTTAGGTTTAGCAGTTCGGAAATAAATCAGGTTGTAAAAATTAAGACGGCTTCGTGAAGCATGGATTTGACTGAGCTCGTCTACAAAATCTTTCTGTGAGAAATTATCAGGCCGTTCTGTAAAACATTAATGGTTAACATATAATTATTCTGTTCAATCAAACATTAATGTTGTACAATATTACTAAACTGTATATGAAATATTAGTTTTCAATAAAATAATTAAAACTCCAAGTATTTTAGAATAAACTAAATTGTACTACAGAATATTGACTATGAATTAAATTACTAAACAGTTGCCTAAATCCTTCAATTTAAAAATATATATTAAGTTATTTAATCAAACACTCAGTAAGGTAGAAATAATAATCTGTCACATTTTCCACAAAACATTAATTATCAAAGAAATGATAAACCTGAACTTTAAATTATTAATTATGAAATAAATAAATAAGCTGTCACATACAAGATAATAATCAATTCAATTACTGAGCCCCCCCCCCTCCTCAAATAATAGTTTCAAAATTAATTAAACAAAGTCCAATCAAACATTTATTTTATTAGCACCCCGTTCTATGGCCCAATCGGTTTAGTCGCTCATAAAACATTAACTATGGAATAAATTATCAAGTTGTCCTCTAAAATATGTATTATTGAAAAATTAAGTCGTTCATAAAATATTCCATAAATTTAAAACTTATTAAAAAAATATGCAAAATGTTCAAGTTTAAATAGTCGATTTAAGCTGTTACATAACATTAATTTTGTTGATCAAATTGCTATGTAAAGCATTAGTTTTTAAATATATGAGCTGGCCTCTCTGTAACATTTTAATGTGTTGTTAGATGACTAAGATGTCCCACTGAACACAAATATTTTAAGGCATTCTGGATTGATATACTTGTTTTAAGAATATATATATATTAAACAATAATTCAATAGAAGATGATAAGAATCACAGCCTAAAAAAAGTATGAACATATCTAGTAGTATTAATCGTACTGGGGAATTTTTCTACTATTTCTGAGCATAACTATGTATTTATTACAAAATGTATTCATAATAATACTCTATAAGTGTATGTTATTAGGTGCTAGTTAAGGCAACTTAGGCCACTACTTGCTGTATAATAATTTATTAAATACAAACGTGGCTATATTTTTGAAAGAGATAGTATATAGTGTGTGAATATTTACCACCCTAATGTCTGCTTTGTGTTTGTTCCACATACAATGTATTGTAAATGGAAAGTAAGTCAAGTATTTACTGATACAATAGAGCAGAGCATTATAGTATTATCTAAAATCATTGTTTGAAGGACACTGAAGGGATGTATTGTAATATTGAGACCCTGATGTGTATAGAAGGTCATTGTTTGAAGGACTCTGAAGGGATGTATTGTAATATTGAGACATTATGTGTATTGGAAGTTTGGATCATCCCCGGAGTATCTTTGGTCTTGCTTCCATCATTCTGGTCAATGTTATAGTGTTAGGTTGTTCACACACCAAAATATATTTTAATGACATATAAAACTATCGTAAAACGTGCCATTCATATTGTATCTGACCTTTTTTTATACAACGTGATGAAAACAAAATAGGACTTATTCAAATTGACAAAAAGGCCCACTGCAACTCTGCTTGATTGCGGGTTGTATGCCTAAGGAGTTATCATTTTATATGCATGGGTCTAGCTACTACACACCTTGTAAACTTCTTATTTGCAAATATGTACCTTCCTAAAGTCTTACATTAATGCTATTGTTTGTGTTTATGGCGATAGTGAAAGCCTTTGTATCGATACGGCGTCAAGCCGTGTAAATAATATCCTCTTGGAGATAGCTAACTGTAATATACAGAAAGCTCTAGTTGGCATCATCTAAAAAAGCTCAAGTCAGTAAATCTTACTCTGTCTCTATCGGATTTTTTTAAGAAAATAGAGATCTGATGAACTTTTTTTTTATGATAAAGTATGTTTAACTTAATTATTTATATTTCTAAGGGCTTAATACACATTGGATAATCAGATTAGATTATTTCTTTGGTGACCTGACTATGTAGCATGTCAATCAGACAGATTGGACAGCTACAATTAAATATCAATATTTTAATAATTTACGAAAGAAAGAAACAATGATTAACATATTTAAACAATAATCTACCTCAAAGTTTATTTCCGCTGACTAGATGCAGTCAAATAAAATCACGTAGCTCCCTAAATTGAAACACGTGGTTATTCAAAAATATTGTCTTTTGACAAATACTGTAGTGGATGTCAGGGAAGATGATTGATATTATCATATTTATGAATAAAATACTTTAACGCATACCCTTTGCCATTGGATTATGTCGGATAAAGTTACATACGCTTGCCATGCTGTCTACAAGAAAATATAGCAAAGGACGTCTATATCACACATTCTCATAAAAATAATAGCTGAACCTAAACAACATAATTAAAACAGATATATTTAAATAAAATATGCTTTATTATCTACTTACCTTTTCAAGATGTCCTTGGATATATTTACCACATGCGGGAAAAGAAAAATTATTCAATGATGGCTGCCACACGCTCTATCGTAACTACATCTAGCAAACAAATGAAGTGTATATCGAGATCGACACACTGACCTACTACGCGTCAGAAAGGACTGGTGGCAATCCAACGAACCATGTTTCCCCCTCACCCTGCAAGCATCGGTCTCTGGTTCACTCCTCTTTCCCCCCACCTTCATCCGTATTTCTCCTTTATATATTCCTGAGTGTATCAACCTTTTTGCTTTGTTCCGTTCGTATCAGATTTGGGACTATATATAGGGCTGCTCTCAGGTTCACATTATACCCATTCTACTAACAACACAGCGTTGAGGGAGGAACTTCTGCACCGTCACGCAACGAAGAATACGACGACCATGAAGTGTTGACCATCGGATCCACCGCAGCCATGAACAGGATGACGTACTTCGATCAATTAAGTATCATGAAAAAATTAATGAGTCCTTATGGCTTAGAATCTATTTTTGTGTAAAAATAGACAATGTCTACTTACACGTATTTATTATTCTGTATTTAGTCGGAGATGATTTTCATTTGTTTTGATAGTATGTCGAGTTGACAGTTAACCCACTTCAAGTCTTGTTGACTTCCAAATTAAAAAGGTTTATTTTATTGGTTAAATATTGTGTCCTCCAGTATGAAGGACAAGTCTCATTATTACTGGTTTCATAAATTGTACATCAGTCCTAGAGACTATGTTGCTCTGTATATATATATATCATACAATCTTTACGTTATAAGCCTTTAGCTTGGAATGCAGTAATGTCTTAGTCAGAGACCTACTAATCTCCATAAGTTCTATTTATACATTTTGAGCTAATGTTTCTCAGGACGCCGTGAACGTCAAGTACACCTGTTTAATTTTTTGATGGCTACAACCAGGCTGTCTGTCTTGTAATCCATATCACAGTTGTGTTGATGGAAATCTTTATTTTGGGTTGGTCAAGTAGTCGCGCTTCTCGTGCGGAATTAGCTTCGGTGAGCAAACCAGGGAACTGCACTAGAGTCATAGTGGTGTTCGCACCAATAATACCTTTTTTCTTTGCCTGGTTTTTGGGCTCCTATTGTGTTAGTGTTGCTCTTAGTGTAATTGCAATTAGATTTGTTTGTACTATTGAATACTTTGGAATTACCGTAAGGGAAAGAGACCATCCATAGTACTATTTTGTTGACACCTGTGTATTAGCCATCGACCACTGTAGTCAAGGAACTTTTCTATTGTTTATCATTATACAAAATGTTTTAAAGAGATTATCTTATAACCCAGTCTAGCAAAACTGATTAATATTTATATATATATATTGTTCTATATTTTGTTATTAACTACTTGATTATTTTCTTCCTTAGAGAAATTCATCCAGTAGCCCGGCTCCTGCACAGCCCTGGTAGCTACAGCAAGACACTCAAATTTCTTAAAGTCTTATTGTCTACATCAAGCTTCTAACTTATCTTGTAATTGTATTGTAAAATCTAATTCTAATTATCTCAGTTTATTTAAATAAATCTATTTATTGTTAAACATAATTATTTTTAATATAAATTGTGTAACCTGTAGTACAAGTTCCTCAACTATACCACGCAAGATAGTCTAATGTTAGTAAAATTTTCCAAGTCTTAACGTAGACAAAAGCAACCAACTATTTGAAATCGTCGATTGTTTTTATTACCTTGGATAATTTACCTTAACAACTTTATGGGCTGAGAAATAAAATTAAAATTATATTGTTTTTCTAAAAACATGAGATTTTAAATGAGCTAGTTTCATCGTCACTACTAGTTTGATTAAAAACTAACTTGAGACGCATCTTAGATCCGGCAAATCATTAATAAAATATAATATAAATACAATTTTAAAAACTAATAGTTTAGTTACCATTATTAAAAATATATTTTAATCATTTGATCACGTGTTCAGCATATCAAATGTAAGCAACTTAAGGTTCAAATTTATAAAAGTAAAATGGCATGAAAGAGGGAAAAAGGGTAGGACTATATTATCTATATACCATTTGAGTATTTTCTATAAATGAAAACTAAAATATAAAACTAAATAATTGTATGTGTGACACCTATATAATTATGTACTATGCTTAGTTTAAATTATTAATATAGTTTAAAATATATATTAGGAGGGTGATTACATGAACACACAAACATTGAAATTGTATATAATGTTTAACATATTCATTAGGAGGAAACGAAATGCGCATCTAAACAAAGATTCTTAGTCATAGCCTTAAGACATGGTAAAAAACAGATAATTATTATTTTCCTTCGCATTTGTATTATCGTTATTTTTCTTCCTGTTCTGATGTTATAAAGGATGTCTATTTGAAAAGGTTTCTGTTGTATTCCACTAATGAAGCTGAGATCTCGTCACAGGAATATCTCGTCAAGTCACTGTAGGCGGTGATCTCGTCTGCTTGTGTCACGTGATAGTAACATCTCGTCTGCTTGTACCACGTGATAGTAACATCTATTGCTGCGTCCAACATACCAAACTAGCCACTCGTGTTTATAGCTCGATACTTTTCATCCAGTGGGGATTCCTTTTTAATTAACACAGGGCCTAACATGTTTTTATTTTATACATTGTTTTACGATTTTATTTTTTATATTTGTAGATTATATAATTAAAATCTC
>CABFOV010008066.1:0-12081 GCA_902141375.1 Timema poppense
ATCTGTGCCGGGACCGGGGATTGAACCCCGGCCGCCAGCATAGAAGTCTGACACCTTACCCCTAGACCACCAGGTCACCAATAATGTTAATAAAGTTGTTTTGAGTGTAAACACAAATCTTGACTACTTGAAGGGCACATATTTTTTGCAATTCAAGACTTTGGGATTGTAAGTAAAATCATGTTTGGTAAAATAATATTAAAGTTTTGACAGTAGGTGTATGCTGTGAATAGGACAAAAGCAATACGAGTACATTCTATTGACAAAGATTGCCTTCGCAAATCTTCTATTAGAAAAGAGTAGCTAGTAGGAAAAGTTTCCCCACATCAGTACTAATTGAAGATTTCAAATAACGCCACAAAAATATACTTCTAAAAGGGTGTTTTTTCTAAAATTATTTCCTCTCTCCTTACAAGCACATGCAGGTTGATTATACCTCTAAAAATGCTTCCTTCCTCATCCCTACCCTATTAGAGCAATTATCATATAGGCATATTAGCTGAAAAGGTAGTAAGACGCGATTATTATAGATGTACAGAAGAAATTTGAAATAAAGTCATCTTGTTAATTTTTGCAAGGACAGAAAGATCAGTTGATTTATTCCATCAAGTTTATGGTCCTGCACCTACATACTACCAATGCAGCTTAACTGTTCAACCTGCAAATTACAAACAGCAATGTTTAAATGTCAAAGGTCAGCTTAAAGGGTTTTATTAAAAATGGAGTTTTCTTTTCTAGTCCAAGTGGTCTACAAAATTTGTTAGGAGACGATTTTGATGGGACTAAAACATGGTATTATACAGTCATTCAGTGATGGAAACCGCTCCTACTGGCTTTGCCAACACAATTCCTACTGGGATAGAAGTGATAGGCTCTGAGATTTATAACAAAACACTGATAAATTAGTTGAGTGAATATGACCACAAGATTTTGTTGCCTCTCCGAGATCCTAACATCAATTAGATGAGACTGTGAACTGTGACATAAAAATAAAACTTAGGCTAGATGTTATCACAACCATTCGATAGTAATGGCCACGAAGGCCAAAATAAGTTGATAAAATGTGACAGTCCAAATCAGGTGTTTTGATTGATTATTTTTTTTATCATCTAGGCAATGGGTAACTGGAGAGGTATAAAAATACACGCTGGCTTCAGTTAAACACTCCAATGTACAGCACCATGAAAGTGAAGCAAATAAAATTAATCAACCAATATTAAATGAAAGAATATGATTGAATACCTTTGTTGCATTATGCAAGGTGGAGAACAAATATGAACATAGTTTTGATCCCTACACAAAGGATGGTCAATCAATTTCCATTTCAAACTTAACCAACAAATCTTTTAGGTGAAAATCACACATTTTTGGTTATTGTACCAACATAATTAAACAAAATTAAAGTGACATATTAAAATGAAGGTAATTTATTTGGTGTCATGGGAGTACTCTGGACATAATGGTATTGATGTTTAGTATTTTTAAAGTATGATAAAAAAAAATCCTTGATCAATGACAGCATTTATCTGAATTTGCAGTTTCCTAGGTTGGTGACCACCATTTTATAAAGAAACAAGTAGGTATTTGACTAAGAGGTCTAGTCAGTGCTCTCATATTTGTAGTATTTAGGTTTATGCATGCACATTGTACTTAAAGCAAAATTGTATTCTTATAATAAATTTTAAATATATTCACCTGAGAAGGAACGCAGGTAAAGCCCTGAGACCGAGGAAAGTAGTAAACTGTGACCTTATCAAAGCTTATTGATCTTTTCTTCTTTTTTAATTTTGGCGTTTCTGGATCATCAAAGTAATAGTTTCGCTTCAAGTTACTTTTTACTAGTGTCGGCATTATATTTTCTAGCGCTGAAGATGTTGCAACATCTTCTGTAATTGACTCATCTTCAGAGTTTGTTGTTGCAAGCGCAGACAGCCTTGTACCCATCTCAATGTCTGAAGGAAAACCTGAAGAGTTGGCAGTGATGTTTGGGAGCTCAAAAAAATTGGGAGATGCTTCAACAAAACTTTCTGATTTAATTTCAAAGCTGCTTGAATTTGTTTTTGAGAACTCTGCTGTATTTGAAAATATATTGAGAGGAGATTCAAGTTTGCAAAAGGCTTGAGACAAAGATGTTTGCAAATTATCACAAGGCAATTTTACATTTTTTGATGTTTCAATTTTAATATGGCTTGAACTTTCGATTTCTGTGTCAAGTGAGTGTTTAATTTCAATATCATCGGTTATTCCACCCATGAACAAAACTTCACTGTCACTGACAATACCATCTTCATTCTCTATTGTGACGCAACAAGATTCATCAACAGAACTTGATGAAGAGAAAGAGTCCCCTGTGGACACAACAGTTCTATCCTCCACCAGATCTGACCCAAGACCAGAGTCGCTGCCATCTGACCGATCAGACAAGATCTCGACCCCGCCAGTTACCTCACACAGCAAACTCTCGGAGGCGGAATCATCTTCGTCTGCTGAGCACACACGATTTGTACTTTGAGTTGTTATGATTGCCTCAGTACAAGGAGAGGCACAGATTTTGTCCCGAGAGTTAATATTTTGTAAAAATTCACTGGCACAAGTTTGAGTGTTTTCCCTGGAGCTTGTAAACTGCAAAGAATTGTTACCCTCCCCTTCACAGGTAACTAACTGGCTCATCACAAGTGTCTTGTTAAGATGAAATTCACTTTCAACAAAGTCAACAGATGAGTCTACATGCTTACGAATGATGTCTTCTCTACTACATGGTGAATTGCTACCCAAACCAGTCAACAGCAGGGAATTATTTTGCTCCAATCCTTCTCTTAAATTGAATCCTTCAGAGCTTGATGTATGCAATGTGGCATTGATTTCATTAATGTCCATACCCTCAGCTTTTGACATTCCAAATGTAAACACCTGCAACAAAATTAAACCAAACTAAGTTAGTACAAGTGCAATTAAATTATTAAAATATGTTTAATATTTTAGTTTTATGTATTTATATAAGAAAAAGTACAATTTGCATGCAAGAAGCTCAGCAAAAGGTTTCATGGCAAATGGTAATAACAATTATGGTTTTTCAGTAGTGGATATTTTTATATATATATAAAAACAAACCTAGACTGGCAATATTTAAGGCATGAATAAAAGAAAAATCTTCAGCAAATGTTTTTGGGATGTAAATTTTAAAGCTATTTTCCTTTTTTCTTAGAGCTTAGTAATTTTATTAAAAAGAATGTAAAAAAATATGCCATTCGACCATCAACATTTTATGGCATAATTTTAACAGGTGTGTAATAAACTATAAGCTGTAAATAGTGATTCAATCATTTCAAATAATTAAAGTTCAAGAGTTATTAAGGGTAAGCTTGCTATTTTATGCTCTTTCCATGCCATTGTTAGAATAAAGTAATTAACGTAGGTGGCTGAAACTTAGCATAACCAGACATGCATAATTAAATATTTATATATTATTATTAATATTATTAAAACCATAAATATCTCTTATTAAATTTATGATACATATTATTATTATTATTATTATCATCATCATCATCAACAATTAAATTAATATTACTATATTAGCTTATAAAATGTAATACATATTAATATTTCAGCCACATACATTAAGTACTTTAAATGAACAACAATAGATAAAAAGAATAACATAGCAAGTGTGACCCCTTACAAATTGTGAACTGTAATGACATGAAATCAGACAACTAGTTATAGCATATAATTATACACATAATATAATGTTGAGGGTCAAAATGATTTTAAATGCCAGAAATGCTCTCAATACAAACCAGCCCTACTTAGTAATCCTAACAGACAAAACTAGAACGTTACAATATTATGCTTTCAGTTGTGTTCTGACTGTTCTCAGTTAATTTAGTCCAAAACTGTGAGCTGATACATTTTTATAAAATGTTAATTTGTTGAATTGTTTTTTTGTGTGTGTGCACACTGAAGTATTGGTTGTTGGCTGCTCTTTTTGGAGTTGCCTTAGACAAAAGTGAAAAGTTTGCAACAAACCCAAAAATTCTATTTATGTGGTTTTTAACCAGTTATGAATGAATATTCATCTTATAGCAAATATTTTTTGTTATGGCCTTTTAGCGTTTTAATTTTATAGTATTTGGTTATAAATAAGCAAAATTTGCTCTCCAGATTACTTTGTTTAAAGTTCTTAGAAAAGACGAACAAAAATTTAGTGGGTGATTTATTGCTTGTCTATCCTTCAGGATTCTTTATGCATATGACTGATTTTATTTTTATGAAACAGAAGTAACTACACAGAGTGGCAACACATCTTTTATTATAAAAATTCCCTGATTTTCCAGACAACATTTAAAAAAATTCCAGGTCTGGCCCTTTTACAGTTTTTGTTGTTGTTGGTGTGGAGTTTTTGAGATTACTAACATTGATAAAATATTTTTGAAAAATCTTAAGCTACCAAACGTCAACATTCTTATAAGTTGTTCTAGTATTTAATTAGGTATTGTGTTTATCTGTAAATAGGTTATAAAACACATTCCATACAACCATCATTTATATTTTAAGGAAATGAATTTTGTTAACATTGAGAAAGAAAATCTGCAGTTTTTTTAAACATCTAAATGCAGAATCAGTTAAGTGTTTAAATTCCATGACATTATTCCACTACAATGGGGTTACACCCTATCTTACAAGGGGAGGCCACGACGTTCGGATCACGGATTATCTTCAAACTTTGTACACTTATAGTAGTCCATTAGGACAACATAATGAGAAAGTAGTAAGGCGTACTACTTAGGCGTTTTCGAGAAACTCGCAAGAGAAGTTTGACGCGTCGAATATGTACCGGTGCGTTGCGACTATAAGCACGAGATGGTGGCGGTAGAGTGGTTAGCGTTCAAACTCTGTAATCACTGGTTCGCTGGATCGAGTCCCGCTCATGTTCTTTTTTTTCAAGATTGGTCATTTTCTTTCATATATATATATATATATATATATATTACAATTCAAAGGTAATATAACGAAGAAATACGTGTATTTGCATGAAGTTTAATTGAATTTCCAATGTTATTTGGCTATTTATTAATTTTTATTATTACAAGTAAACGACCAAACGCATAAAGTTTTCCTGAAAATGTATGCCTGTCGTGATTCGCAAAATCCCTCGTACCTGAAATCGNCGACCAAACGCATAAAGTTTTCCTGTCGTTTACTTGTCGATAGTTATAAATATAATATTTTTTGTAATTTTGTGATTTTCTCGAAAACGCCTAAGTAGTACGTCTTACTACTTTCTCATTATGTTGTCCTAATGGACTACTATAAGTGTACAAAGTTTGAAGATAATCCGTGATCCGAATGTCGTGGCCTCCCCTTGTTAGCTTATATATGCCCTGAGAGAACTAAACGAGGACAGAGGTAATAAATGACCAGATGATCACAAACAATATTCATATCAATTACCAAAAGTTAAAAGATATCGCCCATAAAAAAACTTCAAATAATTATTTGTCACCTTTTAGTAAACATTAGATTTTTAAAAAAAATTGGCAGGTAAATAAATCTGCCAGAACTGTAATAAGCTTGTAAAAATACACACAATGATATTTTAAAATCCCTCCCAAATTGAGATGAACAAATTTACCAGTAGGGTAGGTAGAGTGAGATTCCAGGGATTGTGATCGACTGATAAGTTTACGCCCTATCACGGATCTAATGAGATTTTCCCATAGGCCTAGTCAGTCGTCCATCTCCAGACAAAGCTTGACACAAAATAATCCTGTATTTTCAAAAGACATAGTTCTAATATTAATAGTAATGTTTTTACTGTTCTATTTTATAATTTGGAGTAAAAAAAGGGTAGCCAAAATACTTCTTTTATCAAATTAAATGCTTTGTTTTCCAGACATTTACATAAAAATAGAGCCAACCATTTTAGATTTTTCCCTGGCTAGTGACAGTTTTTCTGTTTATTTGAGGTATTTAGCGAGCACTTTCTGAACTGACTAACTATATCAGCACATGACATAAATTAACTTAAATCTAGAACAGACACAACACCCAGACCCCAACCATTAATTCATCACTGTGAAAGGGGAAACCCATTTCACCAATGATACATTTTCCGGCCTTGCCAAGAATCAAACCAAGGACTCATAGCTCTGTAGACACTAGAAGCTACTAAAAATCAACATTTTTAAGTTATATTACCAGCTATAAATGTTTTGTCTATTATTATTATTTGTGGCAGTGTAAATATGGTATGAAAAACAACATTATACAAATCTCCTGTTAGAACGCCAAATATAGACAATGGATTTTGTCAACATACGAGGAACAAAAGATCTCACACTTTTATTTTAGTGTATATGCGCAAAATTAATGGGCGTGTTTGGTTAAGTATCTTAATTTGCAGGTTTTTCTTTATTTTTTAATTAAATAGTCCATCATTTCTCTGTTTTCCCAGACATCAAAAATCCCCCTGACTTTCCTGTTTGTTTTCCCCGACTGTAGCCTATAAATTATATATTCGCTTGGCACATACGTTGGTTTTCGATGAAACTGGTGCGGAGGGATAACAGCCCAGGCTGTGAAAGTTTATGAGATTCTACAATTCAATGAGAATATCTTTTAGAGTTTGAAAACAAAGTTAAATTAATTTTATTTGGGTCCAACCCATAAAAAGTTCTTGAATTAATATATATATATATATATTTTCTTTACATGTACGCAAAATATAATCTCCAAATTGCTTCTGGGGGAACCAATGTTAAAAAATAATTTTGAGCAAGATAATTTGTATATCTTACAGGGTTCCTAAACAAAACTGTGAATTTTTTTCCAGAAAATTTCAAGGCTTTTCTACAATTTCGCCAGGACAAAACTGTACTCATGGCAAAATACACATCATTACATATTTTATTTTATTTAATGTTGGCTCTCAACTCTCCTACACCTGCACCTTTCCACACCGTGTATTATTTTTAATGTTTTCCATGATGCGACGAGTTATTTAAATAATTAAAACATAAAATAAACTCACTTGCAAATAATCATTGGTGAAATGTAGGTTTCCCATTTCAAAGTGATGAGTTAACAGCCGGGGACTGGATGTTGTGTCTGTTCTAAATATAGGTTAGTTGATAAGTTGTGTGCAGATATAATCAGTCGGTTTATAAAGTGCACGTTAAATACCCCAAATCTCACTGTTCATATTATGCATGATAGTTTATGTTATGTAAATTACGAACCAAAATAGGATATATAAAAATGACAATAATACATTCTAGTTTTATAAAAAAATTAAAGTGATCTAAAGGAATTCAGACATCTTATGAATTTCATGAGATATCTTGGAAATTCCATCTACCAACTTACTCCTGTTTTGTTTGGAAAATAGCGGAACAAAGGAATTTCCAGAACAATCTAAGAAATTCCTTAACATTTCCAGGACTGAAAGAAATATTTTAAAATTCCAGGTTTTCCACCACGCGGGAAAGGTGGCAACCCTACTAACTGTACTGAGATTGCTCATCCACCCTCTTTACACACAAATGGAGGTTCAGTTTAATATACTTCTTCTCATCCATTCTATCAAATATTAATAACGTTATGTTGGAGATCATTACAAATGTTATGTGTAATAAAAATAAACAAAAAAATCTAATCTCACAGTGTAGAAAAAATGTTAAACTAACATTAGAGGCCTAACTCATCAAAGAGTCCTAATTGGTTGGGCCTATTCCTAACAGTGTATAAGCCTATACCCTGCAAACTGAAACACAAATATGACATTTAGCCAGTTTAATTATAAACAGATAGATAGCATTAAAATGGACTGAAAAATATTAGGTGCAATGAAGTGGCCTGGATATAACTAGCTAAAGATAGGGATATAGTGTAATGAGGAGGACTGGATAAAAATAACTAAAGATAGGGATAGGTGGCGTATTTTTGTAAATATGGCAATGAACTTTCGAGTTCCTAATGCCAAAGAGCAATTAAGTATGCCAGTTTGATAAACTCATTTCTTCGAGATAGGCTTATAACAAAACATGAAACTTATAAATAAAATAGTAGTGTTCTGAAAATTGAAAAATGACACCTGGACATGGGAATCAAACTCGTGTCCAGGCGTCATTTTTCAATTTTCAGAATATATCTAGATGAAGTAGTCCTCACTAAAAAAAGCATAAATAATAGCTTTGGCTATATGATTTATTTTTGAAAATAGTAGTGTGCCAAATTATTTTAAAATATGGTTTACTTCACGGCAGCCCAAATCCAAAATTCTACCAAGAAGTTAACTATCATGTTAGGACTTTACAAGAATATGAGTGGATATATAGATTAAGACAGGTGATTTTTGTCAATCCATACAAAAATATAATTTAAAGAAATTGCTAAGAAATAAAATTATTGATTTGAAGTTTACTAATCTTATTAAAGTTAAATAAATGTCCCTTAGTTAAATTGGGTGTGTCGAAAAAAAAAGTGCTAGTAGCCTACTTAGGTGGATTTTCTTTGTGGCCTTAGTGGTATATAAATTTGATTCTTTGCCTTTATAAATTAAAGGTGTATGGCCCAAAATTAATAACATAATTATATATATATATATTAGTAGGTCTTCTTAAACCAAACTTGAATCAGTGTATTAAATATAGATTAAATGTATATTTTAAGCATAGTGCATAGTTTGAAATTTTGGCATCTAGTTCAACAATTTTAAGGAAAACCAAATGATGCAAAAATTTCATATTTGAAATGTTAGAAGTACTTGAGGAGGTTTATTAGTTAAAATAAATATTATTTAAATGAACCTTTAATTAATAGCGTTAAAAATTGCCAAATAAATGCAATATTCAATTAATTATTTTGTATACTTAAACGTGTGTAATAAATGGAGGAAGTAAATCAATTAATGCTGACTTCTTTTAACTTTATAATGGTACTTCAGTCACATTAATATTCAATCTGAAACTCATGAAAATTGATACAAGCTGAGGTTCTACATATTTTGCCCCCGGATTTTGAAAATATATCTGATACAAGCCCGCAATAGCCGAAACAGAACGGCCCAGTTAGAGTAGAGCAGAAAACTCATCCCTTCTCACTCCAAGTCACTAGCTGTCTGTCCTTGAAACCATAAATATGTCGCCAGTGGTTTTGGGATGTTTGTAAAGCTCCTCGCCCTGAACTATCACCATCTCTCTTTAGGGATTGTTATTTTCAAGTCAGTGTAGCAAGTGCTACTATTAATGAAAGGATTTTTTTCAGTGTGGCTGGGTGTAATTTTTATTATTTAAAAAAAATGGCCCCACAAAAGTTTAAAGGTGGGAGAAGATATGTAAAAACTAAAAAGCAAAATGAATAAGCATTCCAAAGCAATTAAACACTTTTACAAAGAAATTCTGAGAGCCCGAAACGCTAATAAGTAGGTGAAATGACTTCAAACATATATTATATTATTGAAGTTAAATAATTAACTTTTTTTGAAAATTCTTTTGTAATCCAGAACCAAATCGGGAACCTTCCAACTTAGCACGTCACTATCTTACCACTGAGCCATCTAGGGCTAATCCTGTGCTAAGGTCATTTATAACTCATATTTTAAGGGTTAGTTGGTGGTATGTACAACCATCGGCCATTTAATAACAATCCGAAACACACTCCATTGTTGATCCAGGGTAGCCTTATGCTGGCGTTTGGACAATTTTTATTATTTTAAATGGTTTCTTGGATATAATTTATAGTAAATATTAATGATCTAGACTATAATATTACAGCTATTAATGAGCCATGTCCTGCCACACGTATTTAACCAAACCTTCTTTAAAGTATGACTAATAAGTATTTCT
The DNA here is from genome assembly GCA_902141375.1 of Timema poppense. Taxonomy (NCBI): domain Eukaryota; kingdom Metazoa; phylum Arthropoda; class Insecta; order Phasmatodea; family Timematidae; genus Timema; species Timema poppense. Next base: position 9,849 of record CABFOV010008066.1, read on the forward strand.
TAGCATTGTACAAATACTGAGTAGATAGCTCAATGGTGAAGCTATGGTGCGCCTAGCACAAGGGTCCGGGTTCGATTACCATGTACACTACAATAATTATTTTTCTACTATATTGAGAAAAAATAAAGTGCGCCCTTGTGAAAGAATTTATCTGCTTCAAAATGTTAATCTTTTGAACTGTTATAAAATTATTTCATCTCTTAATGGTTCTATTATTCTCCATAATATATTTTATGCTCCCAGATTTCAATTTTAAAGTTAACTTATAATTAACAGAATATATTTTAAATAAATGAATAGTCTTAATATCCTACTTAATATCTACTATTTATTTATTTAGTGATAATGACAAAGTGGATTGTAGTTCATCTTGTACCACGTTCACAAACACTGAAGACTTGACTTCCCAACCAATGGAATCTGAGTAAGTGGATGATGCTATATTTTTAGTGGGAAATATGTTTTAAGTTCCTTTAAAATGATGTGTAGGTGTGTACAAATTGACACTTAATGAATTCAGTACACAATTATATGGCAATGGCACAGCCTTGATTTGATAGGTTTTTTAAACCTGCAAGTTTGGATCAAACCTAAGCAGGTAGGGTGTTTGAGAAATTACATTTACAGTTCAACTCCACTTTCATAAATTGTTACCGTACTTAACTTGAGGTGTGAAAGTACTGATCCTAATAGCAACTTGGGTATGAAAGTAATGAAACACATAGCAGTTGTTGGTGTGAAAGTAATTATAACAATAGCTACATTATTTACATATACAATAAATGATCAATAGCTAGGATATATTCGGGGTCATATTTGTTTAAAAAAAATAGCAGTACATTTTTTTTATTATTATTAAAAATGAACTAGTAACATTAAACCACTTTAATTTTAATGTGTATTATTCGGAATATATTGAAAATAGCTTTAACGATTTGGTTCCATGTGGGTGTATGAGGAATGTATGTCATTAAAAATAAAACTTTTTTTTTCAGAAAACATTGTTTTAATGGTAGTTTAGAAATGATCTGTTATCAAAAAATGTGAAATATTTTTAAAACTGCTATAAATATTTGGTTTCAAATTGGTCTCTTGGGAGAGTTCAACATGAAAAATATCACAGTGAACTAGTTTTTTTTAAATAAAAAGTTATTTAAGGGTAGTTTACCCATGAATGATTTTTATAAAAACTTTAAATATTTTTAAAATGGTAATAGCGATTTGGTTCCAAATGGGTATATTAGGAATGTTTAGTATCGCAAATAAAACCATCTTTAAAAAAAGTCTTTTATGGGTAGTTTACTTAGACTGGTTTTTCAAAAACTTGAAATGTTTTTAAAATGTCTAACGATTTGGTTTCAAATGTGTATTTTCGGAGCATTTTTACATTACAAATAACATTCTATACTTGTTTTCGGGGTAGAAAGTCATTTAAGGGCAGCTTAATGATGAAGTGAATTTTCAATAATGGACTAGATGAGAAAGTTCGTATATTAGTATCACACCATTTTTTATGTTGCTAGTGTTAACTATAGTCTTTAATGTGTATCTTATTGAAAATACTAGATTTTCTTGTTTTAAACAGATCTATCGAGTAAAATAAAATTGTATACGTTTATGGGTATTTTTTCATTTTTAGTTTATTGAAATTAATATAATTTAATATTTAGGAATATGGCACTTGTTGCTAAATATACTGGCGGGAAATGCGTCAACTACACTCTCCGAGGGTCTTACAGGAGACGTTGCTAAGGTGCAGCTCTTGCTCACACGAGTGGACCATCATGGCATCTTAGCCCCTGGAAACATGAGTCGGGAAAGAGTCCCGGAAGAGTTTTTAAACGTACACTTGCCTTGAGGGAAAAGGCCAGTTCAGCTCATCGTCTTAACTCTACTACAACAGGACAAATTAAACGCCCCAGGAGGACAGACCTGAAGCAGCACAGCCAGACTTGTCGGAAAATGAACTTGGTAGTAAGATGCAAGACATTGTGAATAATCTTCGTGAAGAGGTTGAAAGTATTGAGAAGCAGCATGGGCTGGAGTGATCTACTGTTGGACAACATAATAATGCTAAGTGGCGAGAGGCGCGGATGAACAGACTCACAGCATCTAGATTTGGTCAAGTGGTCAGACGTCTTTCTAAAACATCTTGCCATTGTTTGGTAAAATCCATCATTTACCAAAAAGACCTGAATACGACTGCAGTTAATTACGGCTGGACTCATGAATC
>CABFOV010008066.1:12734-25181 GCA_902141375.1 Timema poppense
GTGACAAGGTAAACAATATACATCAGATAAGGCACACACAAACACAAATAACACAGCTAGGTGCTGGAATGGGAAAGTTTGAGATTACAATAGGCCTATAATATTTGCAAGCTTATGGGGTTAAAGTGCGGGGGCGAGATGGCAGGGGTAGTAGCGCTGCGTTGCTAGATCTCCGCAAGCCCCTGCATTACACTACCTATATGACATTTTTAGCTTGCCAGGATGCAGCGGCTGGCGCGTGCGTTACTAAATAAAATTTTACTTTCTGAAACTTTTGTCCGAGATATCAAGGTCCAAGTTTTCGACAGTTGACTCTTTTAACAACCTTACTTTTTACCCCTGCAGCTACAATAAGCGCCCCAGACTTCCTGCTATCACGTATTCTGGTACTTTTATTTCCGATACAGTATATATTTAATGATTTGTTACTTTTTTTTAACTTACTATGTAATATCAAGTAATTTCGGTAAAAGTGTTAAATTTGTGTTTGAGTTCTGTAAAAGTTGTACACTTGTGTATCACAAAATGATAGGGGATTATTATCACAAAATCAGTCCTGATAGTTTAATCAAATTCAATTCGGTGAAAAATGACCGGCTGTACACAGGAATAGAATAGAATACCTTTGACTTGGTACATCAATACACTACCTCTGAGTCATTCTGGTACGTTTCGCATTATATTACCAGTCACTACAATAATAATAGACTTAATACAAACAGATACAGTAGGGAAAGATGACCCTGGTGGACACCGGACAGACCAGGATGGCTCAATGGTACCCAGGATTGGGGTTCCATGCCAAGTTGTCATTTTTCACTTAATGAATAGAACCTAATTTTTCATCTATGTATTTTGTAAAAGTGTAAAATCTATTTAAAATTCCTATATAAAATAGTGTCAAACTATTGTATTTTAATATTTTCTCCAACAATTTACTAATTTTGTCTTGTAATTATGAGATCTGTAACATTAATTATATAAAACTTGTTTTATCTGATGATTTATGCAACATTACAATTTTTGTAGCTGTGTAAAACTTTTGTTTTTGATTATAATTTATGTAACAGTGAAATGTATGTATTAGCCTAATACTATGAATTATAAACTAATTTGGAACTTTTTTATTTCCCCATGATATCATTACTTATACTAGCATTACTAATGTGTTGTCTTAAGATGTATATAGTAGTGTACAAATTGTATATTACGTTGTGTTCTCGGTAGCGGTGTTAAGTATACAGTATTTTTTATATACAAACCTATTTTGTTAACAGTGCATTGTAACGCTGTATTGGGTGATAGCATTGTGTGTTTAGTCATTAAATAGATTTTATAGCCTTACATATTATTTCACTGCATATATATTCTTCAACTCCACTTAGTAAAGCAGAAATCACCAACCTTTTATTTAGCTGTGGGCCACATAAATGTTTTTCCAAGACGCTGTACACAACTTAATAACTATTTAGCCAAAAAAAGCATAGACATTATTTTTAACAATGACCTTGAACTAAGATTACAGCGTTAGATGATAGCCTATATTTGAGTTATGTTAATATGTTTGTACAATTGTGCATATCCTAAATAAATAAAGATAGATTACTTTTTAGTCATATTGGCCAGTCGATGAAATTTGTAGGTCTATATATAAATATATAATGTTACTTTTCATCTTCTTGCACCTCTCTGGTTGAGAAAAAAAAATTAATTGTCAAAAAAATTAAAGCCGAGATTTTGATGGATGTCGACATTTCATGACCCCCTGAATCCGAAAAAGATTTTTTTTAAATATCAGTCCGTATCTCTGAATAGAGACGAAACTATTCTAGCAATTGGGATAAAACTTGGAACCTGTTGTTTTCATAAAGTTTCTCAGAGTTTTTTTTTAAATTATCTATTCAACCCTAAAATCAATGATAGTTTTTTTTACTTAAGGGCGGAACGAGAAAAAGTAGATTTGTGTCAAACTCAACTCGATTCAAATTCGTATATCTCTATTGTTTAGTATTAAAACAAAATGGAAGCTCTCATTTCCTCATGAAAATAGCTTTGAGGGTAATTTACACTTAAGCAAACTTCCAATTTTTATCGTTTCTCTGCACCTTTAAACAACTTAGCATTTCAAAAATGAGGGCATAATAAATATAAAAATCTTTATTTGAAATATCTTTTTACAAAAAAATAGTTTCCGAATTATATGTGTAGATATATATAATATATATAATAAACTTATATAATATGTACATATAAATATAAATAAATATATACTTTACAGAAGTCTTTGAGTTTGGAAATTGCTGTATTGCTCTGTTCTCTAACAGTCTATATTATATCGTTTATGTTCTTTGGTAGAATGTGCAACAAATAGACATAACTCGTTTCAAATAATTATCTTACCAGTTTTAAGAGAATATCTCTTTTTTATTTACAGTAGCAAGAAAGTCTATGCTGTGCACTCTCCCCATCCTTCTTTAAAAACAAATGAGCCCTTTTGTAAAAAAAAATATCTATAAGTTTGAATGCGGATTTAACTTAGAAAAAAAAACCATACTAGAAAATTACGAGGCTTAGCTCCGTTGGTAGTGCGTCCACCTACGGCGGGCTCGATCCCTGGCATGGCCGAGAAATGTATCATTGTTGGAATGTGGGTTTACCCTTGCACAGGGATGAATTGACGGCCGGGGGATGGATTTTGTGTCTGTCCTGGATTTAAGGTTAGAGTAATTAGTACAAAGGCGTATAATCTGAACAGGTAGCGCTAGAAAAAAGTTTAAAAAAATTAGCACCGAACAACCTACAATGGCATCACGTAACATAATTTGAGAGCCCCTATTGTATTAGCTGGGTTCAGGGTACAGACGTGTCCAGATGGACACTAACAATAAATATGTGCATTTGTGTACAGAATGTCTACATCAATATTTCCCCTCCACAATCATAACACACACATAAGCGTACATTTTAAATCACTTTATGTCCTTTCTCGTTAAATGTTTTTTCTCTGGTTTGTTCAGATGTAATGAATTAGTTTTATAACAACTATCAAAACATAGTTTGTAGGTCCTAAGTTCAATTCCCGCGTCAAGATGTCATTTTTTAAACTTAAATAATATGTAGATGAGGCTATAACCGTAACTAACAAATACTCATATTCGACATCGTGTAGAGATAATGCTTTGAGTACTTAACATCCCCCTCCCTCTCCCCTTTCCCCCCACTCTTAGTTCGGCATATCCGCATAAAGCACACTTAGTGAGTTTAATTAATATTTTTATTAATTACACTGGTGTTAATAATGAGCAATATCTAAAACAGAGGAAATGTACCCACATTTCTGTGAAGGGACAAAGGGAAACCATTTAGAAAGATGCCCCCTCTGTTTACCCACTCGGGATTTGAACCTTGACCACCATTAATCGTTAAAATAAACTAAATGAGCTTAGTGTTTAAATCAAGTTGATGTTAACTTTAAAAACAAACCAACAGTTTAGTTCGGTCCTGGGTCTACCTGGTGGTCTAGTGGTAAGGTGTCAGACTTCTGTGCTGGGGGTCCGGGGTTCAATCCTCGGTCCTGGCACAGATTTATCGGATTGCCAAACCCTTCCGTCACCTCTGACAAGACATCTTGTGAATGTGTGGAATGTCAGGGTTCCACCGTGGTTCGGATCCCACGTTAAACTGTAGGTCCTCCATTTCATCTCACAATCACCCTACCATTACACATTAGTGTAAAGTGGTGATAATAATAGTTCATTCCCTGACAGTTTTCATTCATAATAGCCAGAGAAGAAGAGTGTCTACCTGCTAATCCGCCTCCTACCCCACCCTCTCTGCCCTACCCAAAACTTCAGCCCAAGACATTCCAGTCCACCGCTGACGAAGATAGGTTTTTTGGCTCTCAACGGGACGGACCGTTAGCACTCACTCTCACATTTTTCTCAGCGACGCAAACGCTATCTTACAGATTTTTCTCGACATTAGCTCTGTCCAAACAACGTTAACAAAATAGAATCATCAAACACACCAATCGTTTGATACAGGGGATCTGACAGCCCTTTAGGGGGAATGGGGGATCATTATTATTTCTATGTAGCCATAATGTAGGTTTGCACTCAGTACTGAAAAAAGTGTAGACCTACTACATTATTATTTTATTGAAAATGAGACTAAATAGTAACAAATGAAGATCATGTGACTTGTAACAAGAGAAAAAATATATAAAAGAAAGTGGTTTAGTAACCCTTGTAACTGTCTGATACTACTATAAAAAACTAATTATAATTAAACATTTAGTCATATATGTTAATGCCTTTCACATATTAAAATATCTTCTCAGGGCTAACCAAAGCTAATCACAAGTTTTCCCTGGGCTGTGAAGTCGGTACACTAAGCCTTTGACTACTCTATTTACCTTCTGTCTGACTCAAACTCTTCCAGGAATGGCTATAGTATATTCATTAGTAGGTAATAACAAATTTACTGCAATAAAATGCTTCAATACAGATCACTTCAGAGAAGATTCTTTGACATTGTGGGTTTATATTTGAATAAATTTGTCAATCTAAATTACAAATATTATAAAAAGTAAACAAGTAAAATGATATAATTAACATTTTTGTTATAATTAGCAGGCCTAAGTTATTTTCTTTTGAAGCTGGAATCGGTAAATTTTTACAGACTCTGACTCCAACCAAAATTGCTTCTGACTAGGACTCCAAAGCCCTGATTTTTAACCCATTTGATTTCTGCTAAAAACAAACTATTTTTCAAATATTTAAAGCTCATTTTAAGGAAGCCGACTCAATTATCCTTTAAATAAGAGCATAATGACATACTAAATATTATCTTTCTTTCATCAACTATGCATAAAACTTAATCAATGATCAGATGCACAATCAGAAATTTACTTTCTAGGGAGGGTGGCTCAACACCCCTATGTGTACTCTCTAGGGAGGGTGGCTCAACACCCCTATGTGTACTTTCTAGGGAGGGTGGCTCAACACCCCTATGTGTACTTTCTAGGGAGGGTGGCTCAACACCCCTATGTGTACTCTCTAGGGAGGGTGGCTCAACACCCCTATGTGTACTTTTTTCCAATTGAAGCTATTAAGGGAACTTAACCTATAACAAGGTACCTTTTGAATCCTAAGTTGTAAGTATACTCTTAGAAAAAACCTTTTTATTTATTTTAGAAACTCAACCCACCCATGATTTAAAAAAAAAAAAAGTTTTATTAGGTTTTAGTGTTTTTTCCCCCAGCAAACTCTTATACCTTGAGTTCCACATACATGTTGTGCCTAAAGTGATCCTTTAATGGTGAAACCTCAGGTACGGCTTTCACATAATTTATATATATATATATAAAGTTACACATCATACTAAGTTCATTATTAAATCATATTATAGCAAACTTTTATGATTGTATAAGTTTTTATAGACCTACTAAAAGATTTCATAGATTTTATAAATACAAAGTCAATGCACTAATCCTATTTTGTATTTTTGACTATGTAAATGTATGTAAATTTCATCCATTTTGGAATTTTTCCCTTGTTATCTAATTTTCCTGTACCTAACTTATGTATAAGAACACACTTCCTATTTATGCTGTGGTATCTGCTTGACGCACACAGAATGAGCACATAATGTTGGACCAATCAGCTTCAGCTATCTAGTTTAACAGGGGATTCCCTTCATGCTGCGTCTGAATGAATCACTTCTTGTTCATTTACTATGCGTTACACACACTGGCTACTTATATATGATTCTAGACTTTTACAGTACTGAAAATATAGAAAATTTTGGGTAAAAAAAAGTGTTTGCACAGCAAGTGGGTAAAAAAAACAAAAACAGGTAGGTTTTTTTATAGGTTTGGCCCACTTTGACAAACCCTGTTAAAATTTAGCTTAACAGATAGATTCAACACATTATTGTTTTTATTACTTTTTAAGCTTTAATAAAATGGTTTGTGCCTTGAGAGAAGGTGAGCAAAGACCCCGATGTCCCTCTAGGCGTGTGTCTGACACAGACACAATAATATGCAGTAGGCGCTGCTTATTGTGATCACTGATAATAGTATCAATCGTCAGGGATATGGACTGCATCAGTAGTAGTCTACACAACTCCTCCCACATTACGATATAACCTTCATTTATCACTTTTGTTATGTTTAGTATTTTTTTAAACACAAAAATGTATGTAGGATACTTTAATGTAATTAATTTCATATTAAAAAAAATGTAAATACAGTTAAAGTTTCTACAGTACACATTCATATGTAATTTGTCTAAACATACACAAATTTAAGGAAAGACATGATAGAATTAATAATGTAGTTTCTTCTTGTTATCGTTTATAACAAAGCATCTGTATTTAATGTGGCATTGTTTATTATTACCAATCAGCTATTGTTATCAATTCCTCTCAGTCGCAATGCGATCACAATAAGTGGCGCCTCATTATAGAAATAAAGAAAATTGCCCCTACTCGGCAGATACACTAAGTAAGGTGTGAATTTGTTAGCCTACTTAAGAAGATGTCAAATCAAATTATAACAGATTTGATAAAGTTTGATAATTTTGAATATTATGTATTTAAAACAAAACTCACTAAAATCATAAGCGAAGTAACACAGCAAACTCCCAACTATCCGCGGGTTGATTAACCGCAGCATCACCAACAGCAGGGGATACGTTTCTGAAAAACACCGCCCCGTTGATGGAGAAAAGAGGGCTTCCGATTATTGTACTCAGTAAATCTCTAGAGAGATAATGAATGGTCACAGAGGCAAAAGGTTTATGCAAGGGGGACTGCACTGGAATAGACCCACAACCTGCTTAATTGTCTGGAACAGAGAGATGTCAAGCTGATGTTACGGAAAATACATAACAGGATAAGGAAAAAGGAAGCAGTTGCAATGAAGCAGAAGACTAAGACAAACTTTTTAAGTGATGTATTCATTTGGAGTATACTGTACATTGAGTTAAAGTGTTTTAAAGTATCTTAGTCTGTGAGTATTAATAAACGCAATCACGATAGATGAATACTAGTTTGAATATTGAATGTGCTAAACTCTCTAGTTTTACTAAATTTGTGGATTATCTGCGGCAGTCATCCCCTCCATTACTCGGATAATCAGTAGTTAACTGTATTGCTATCTTTTTTTTTACTTATTTTCTTTGCATTATAATGTTGATAATTTGAGGTGTATGAATTCATCATTTTCTACAAAAAATACTTTTTCTCTATGATCAATGTTATTCAAAATTTAAAGTTATTTTATCCATATTAATTGTAATTTTAATTTATTTACATGTGGAAGGTTAGGTTAAGTTTTCTAAATATGAATTATAGTAATAATAAACATTAATTAATGCTGCTAAAATTGCTTATTTCCTGCCAATATAGCAACTTTTACCATTTTCATATATTTCTTAATGAGATTCATTCGCACTTTCCAGTCATTTGTGTTATTTCACTATGGAGATTTTCAAGATTCTTTAGACAAGATACAAGAACAATTAGTTATTCATTTTCAATCTAGTTGTGTTTGCCACTAGGCCTAATTAGGTGCGGGCATTTCAGGTTTTTACGTCGTTATAAAACAAAAAATTTAGTTTGGGAGACAATATGGCCAGCCGATCCCATTTTTTTAGGAGAGTTAAACATTTGTTCTATTTTATTAACATTTTTTTAAAGTAGCTTAAGAACCAATTCGCTGTTCATAAAAGAATATTAGAATATTGATATTTTGGTAAAAAAGAAAAATCACAGCTTATGAGTTTGGTGATGGAAATTATCCCCATTTTATATTTGCTGATGAATGAGAAGAGGGCTGACTACTTGACAAATATCAAATGTCCAATGTGGGAATGAGCTAAGAATTGTCTGTTAATGCGCAGTAACTTTCGAGAGAAAGAGTTACGGTTACGTTGATGAGGCCTGCCTGATACAAAAATTAAAACATGTAGGCTCTATTCAAATTTAAATTAGTGTTCTGAATACAGCATACAGCAACCCCTGACTTCTTACCAGAAATATGGAGACTGTTGCCTCAACACCTATAATAAAATACACTGTATTTTACTTAAGATAGCAAAATGGTGAATTGATAGTTATTAAATTTACTAGGTGCCTATTTGAAATTATTTTATTTTTACAACATTCAGACAGATCCATAGGCCTAAGACCCAAGTCCAAACATAAACATACTTGACAAACATGTGGTTTGACCCATGATCATTTATTTTGTGAATATTAATTAAGATTCTAATTTATTAGGGAATCAAATGGTATTGAGGTCCAAACCAAGTCAGTTGAGTGATTAGGCCCTATCATAATAAAGGTTTGATTAAGTTAGAATAGAAAGGAACCTAATCATTTATATTTATACTTTATTTAGCCTTAAAATATATATTAATACCATAGTTTATTTTCATGTAACTTCCGGTGGGTGTGTCCACTCGGACCTTATGTTTTCAGTCCAGTTCCTGTGGAGTCTTGTGTGAGTTTGCTGGATGTACAATATTTAGTGGATGTGCAAGTATGCGTTTGTTTGGGTAAGAGTTAATCAATTACAAGAATAGGGTCTGTTGCAAAAAAATAGATAAATGTGGTTTGTGCAAAAGATTGCACTTTTTTTTTTTGCAGCACTACGCATTACTTCCTATTGCATATTTAATCTGCTCTTTACATATATCCTTGGTCATGCCATATTACAGATTTTTCGACAATATTTGTTCCTGCATTACTAAGTTCTATGTGAGGCTTAGTTTGGAATTATTCACTATATCAAACTTTTTTAATTATCTTGATTGGTGTTATTGGCTTACCGGCACTTGCAATTTTGTGGGTGTAGTGCTAATATCAATTTTGTAATTTCCAGGGAGTATAAGAAAGAAAAAAATTGACTGAAAAGGTATGGTTTTTAGGTTGTCTCCGATTATACAGGCATAACCAAAATGAAATAGTTACCTGGAATATAATTTAACACCACTCCAAAACAAGTTAAAAAAAAAAGAAGTGGCATGTGCTGGGAAAATAATAAGTAGCCTATAGCCTAAATAAACTAGGTATATACCTGCACACATCCTTAAAAACTCATAATACCCTAGTGTTACCAAATAAGTTTCCATACCGGTACCATGAAAAAATATTTTCTAATACAGTAACCAAACCAGTATAAATTAAGTTACATACTGTACCTTTTAAAACTAAATTAAATTTCTTCAGAAAAAAAACTATAGGCCCAATGATTCAACAGATTTATATGGAAGACCCTTGCATTGACAAGTCCATACACCTAAAAGAAAAATTATATTTTTCACACTCGCTATAAATAAAATAACTTTATAACATTTTTAAAAAACATAAAATTTGCCTTTATAAAATATTTACTAGATCATTTAGGATACTGCATTAAAAGTGATATGATCTGGGCTGTTTGAATAACAATTAAATGATTAATGTATGTCGTTTTCCATTTAAAATCAGTAAAATTAGGAATGCGTTTCTTAATTTGGGTGCCTAGTAATAATAGATTTAAAAACTAAAGAAGTGCAAGAACATTACTACAGGTATTCAAATAAAATGAGTTTGATGCATCTAAATAAAGTAAAATTAGGAACGCTACTAATTTGAAATCTATTATAGACGTGTCAGATAATAAGCAATCTGATTAAAAATAAAAACAATATCAGTACAGACCTAAAGGTCTTCATTTATTAAGGCTTTGATGCATCTAAATAAATTAAACAAAGGGTCACAATTCTATTTAGAACTACACAAGGAAGCTTACCTTAGCGGTGAAAGTTTAATAAATTTCATAAACAACATTACAACTTATCAAAAAAACTTAAAATACTACATTAGTTAAATATTAAAATCGATAAAAACAATAAAAGATTTGGCAAAAGCTCTATACGTCTATTTTACTAGTTGTACGCACCTGCGTTACTTAGCAGCACTGTGCAGCTAGCCTCTACCCAGGGGATAGCACATGCGTACATAGCGCTAGCTGTGACGTACAATCCAGGCATTACTGAGTTTCCCTCCTAAAAAGAGAGGAGAAACAAAACATTGACAAACTTATTTGCCATACTACTAAGAGGTCAATCAATTTTTATTTATTTAAGGGCTGTTACACGTGTAAACATTAGAGCTAAGAAAGATACAAATATATACAACCATGAAAGTTTTGTAAATATTTGAGAAATAATTGTAATATGGCTTTGATAAATTTCACTCACATAATAACTAAACAGGACAATGTTTCGCCTGAGTTCCATAACTTATTTTCAGTATTGATTAAAGTTTTTTCAAATACTGTTAGGGAAACCAGATATATAGATTAGTTGTTTATCATATGTTTAAATGGCAATGATTGCTTTTGAAAAGATGAGCTCAAAAGGTTTTTACAGCATAGGGCATTCAAGGCAGAGGAATTAAAAAAATAATAATCAAACATTTCAATATTAAAAATTAGCACCATGAAAAGAGAATTGTGCCCAAATATATTTTGATGTTAATGTACCGGTAACAATGTTTGTTTATGTTTAAATGATGTTCCAGATTATGGCTGTTGTAATTACAACCATAACGTCGAATACTATAATTTAATCAATGAGGCTCAAGCCAGATGAATCTTGATAATATTTTACTATATTATTAGTGTTATTGTGATCATATATACTATCAAAAGTAACAGCTGCCTATCACATGATTTGATAAATTAATTAATGAAAGTATACCTTGTAACATTTTCCAACTTTCAGATATGCCCATTCGTAAGAAAATTGTGGAAGGCGTTAAACTTTAACAATAAAGTTTTTCATACATAAAAGTCCGATACACTGGAAGCCGTGNGCCCCCCCCCCCCATCTCATCCTTTGTCATCACACCAGCGCTATTCGTCTGCCAGCAGTCTTTGTTTACATTTGTTAGATTGTGCATCGTTTTAAGGGTCGCACCCACGAGGGGGCTTTGGGGACTTAACCTAAACTTAACTTAAAATTAAGAATAATACAAAAATAGGATTATAATTATTTTCACGGAAGAGCATACAGATGCTGATGTCACTGTAATATCAGTGACTCTCTAGGAACCACTATAACTATGCCTAGGATAGTTTCACCGAAACAATGTACCAGCTGAAAATACAGACGCTACGTTGTTTCACCCTCCTTAGTCCAACCGGAAAAGCTGCGACTGAATACGAGAAGGAACCTTTCTGAGGTTGTCTGTTGCAGGAATGCTCTGCTTGCAGAACTAGAACTATTCTATGAACAGTTCAGAACGTAGTCCAGTATACATTTTCCAACTGAACCAGTGTGACATATTTTCATCCACTGTGGTTCGGATTCCACGTTAAACTGTAGGTCCTCCATTCCATCTCACAATCACCCTACCATTACACATTAGCTTAAGTGAGTACAACCCGAACGGGTAGTAAGACGCGGTGCTAATAATAGTAATAATACAAGTATTGCTGAACGTTCCTTTTCTGCAGTACGTCGCATCAAGATGTACTTAAATACAATGAGTGAAAACATTTTGAAAGGTTTGGCTAATCCGTACATTCACCGTGCAATTCCTTTTTACAACAAATAGATTATTTCAGTGCTGAAGGAAAGATCAATAAGATTAGACTTGGTGCTGTAAATTGTAGATATTTGAAAAGTGTGAAACCAAACGTCAGACATGGGCAGCCCTTGTTAGCACTATGTAATGTCAATGAATCAATTATATTTAATATTAAACTAATAATTTTGTGCAGTAATTAAGTCTATTCAAAGTAATACTCTTTATGTTGATTTGTAATTTTACTGTAAATTTGCACTTAAATGAAAGCTGGATCTGTTATACCGTAATATTTTGTAGAAATGGTTAAGTCTCGTACATAAAGTTTTTAAGTGGGTACAGTAATTGAAATTATTATTTTAGAGCAATCATGTAAACACTATTGTATCACGAAGAGAGGAAGGGGCAGTTGATATTATCCTACTGCAAATCCTGGGTGTGAAGAAGAATGCGTAAACACAGACCTGTTAGCCAGGGGCGTACAAAGTGACAGAGTGTAGGCCGAGGATCCGACTTTGGTACAAATTAGCTTAAATATTACCATTTGCATCCTTTGAAATCAAAATTTTGCCCGGGGACCCCCACTTTTTAAGGGGAATCGCTGATTCTCTGTATTACTTGGAATCAAATTTTCAACTATTCCAGTAATTGAAATATATAATGGTGTAATTATGAAAATTATTATGTCCCCCACTCCTCCAACTCAAAGTCCCGAGTGCGCCCCTGGTCGTTTTGTGCAACAAAGCTTGTTCTGATTGCGTGTGTACTGTGTAGTTATTAAGAATGTTCTATAAAGCTATTAAAAGTGTTGATACGGCTACAGGAGGGACACTAACAATACACCATCAACTGTCTGACAGCACAGTA
>CABFOV010008067.1:0-25179 GCA_902141375.1 Timema poppense
AAATAATTAAATTACAGTATCTGAAGTAGTACATTTATATTCAATAAATCAAAAATTTCAATTCAAATCCAAACAAATGATGTTCATAAAATAATTATTATATACATCTCAAATTTTTAAAAATAAATTATTTTGAAATTGAAAATAGCCAGTTCGTGATATTGTCTGTTCAATAATTAAAATAACCACAATCCATCGTACACTGTTAAATCATTCATTTTAAAACCATGAAAAAATTATTTTCTCTAAATTCTATACATCAAAATATACTTTAAATTAAATACGAATAAATTAATTAATCTAGTTAATTGAATTTGTATGCTGCGCCTACTACCAACCCTTTTGATTTTTCTAGGTAGGCAGATTTTTATCAAATAATTAAACAAATTTATCCCCCAGAAACTGCTCAGTGGTATGACGATAACCCCCTTTCCCAATACCTCTAGACTTTGCATAAAGTTACCTAAAATTGGACATTTATAACAAAGAACTTCTTGGAGCAGATTGTTATTCTTGACCTGGGCATCCAATCTACTGAAACTTTCTATAAAAGAATTACAATGTTCAAAATACAATGTGCATTAATATAATAAATAAAAGAACACACAATGAAATTTGAAGAGCGTTTGTAATTATTGTTGTATACAAAAATACCATTAAATGAACCCTACCTAATAAGGAATGTCTCCTATGTTATAAAACTAACATAGGTATTGTTAAGAAATACTTGAAATTGTCAAAACTCTCGCGTGAATAATTGTGATGACAAAATAAAGAATAATTAATTGGGTCACAGAAATTATATTTTAAATTATGTAATACCAGGACTTATTTATTTTTTCAAAATAGGTTAAAATAATGAGTTCTTTGAAGAGGTAATTTAAAAATTTCAGTAACTGGATGGTGGTAGATGATAAATTTAGTCCCACTCAATAATGTAGAATGATGATCTACGGATCTGGTAGTAATTTTATTGTTTTACTTTATAAAATCTTCATGGAAACTAAACATTGCCCTTCCCCAAAGGTTATCCCTAGCTTTTGACGCAATTTTTGCTACCAAAAGTGATAATTAACTATCACAAATCAATATTAAGGGATGTCCCAAATTAAATTATTCCATTGTTATTCCAAACAATAATTATTTTAGAAAGTCCCAACAATAATAAAAAAACTAACAATTATCAATCGTGTTCCTTTTTTCTTTAAAATAATTTCCGGCCTAAGAGAACAATAGTTGAGATTATATAACTAATAGAAAAATCTTTACTCCTTACACAATGAAAGATAGCAGTACTGTATAATCACTTCATATTATAATTTGAAAAATAAACACAAACCATTTGTAAAATTAATTTTGAATTTCGCACCAAACTCTAGCCGAGATTAATAATCTCTCTTTTCCACATGGGATAATTATATCTTTAAATGACAGCCAGATGTTATAAGCGTCCAAGAACATAAATCAATTAAAACCTCAAAATTTACCAAATAAACCACTTTCAATAGCAAATTGCGTTTCAATCACCTACCAATAATAATAAGCATGCCATTGTGTGTTCTGAGTCTAATATTAAAAATAAACAGTAAAGTTGTCCACAAAATTCAATAGTTGAAAGAGCGAGTCAACTATCTATTAAATGTATTTTGTAAGTACATCTTTTAGCAAAAATAACATTACAATACCGTGTTTTATAAAGGTCCTGTTATGATTAACACGTTGAAAGTGACTTGTTTAACAACTACACATTTGGAAGTGCTTTTGGCATTGACAATAGTGAATCCCAGTGTTGCTGGACCCAATATGGCTCAAGGAGCGTAGATACACTTATGTAAGACTGAGGATCAGGTTTATGTTTGTCTGTGACCTAGGACGACCCAAACTAAACACGTTTTACACTAGACTACTTTTAAAACCAATCTTATACTATTTTTAAAACTTTTTAAACAAATACATAGATTATCAAATGAAGGGATTAAAAACACAAGCAATAATTGGAACAAATGAATGAGGTGAAAACAACCGAGCCTGGATATTAAATGGTCTGAACACTTGCTAACTTTTTAAACCAAAAGTATCTACTAGAACATTTTTTTTAAACTACTTGCATCGTCTATTAGAACTTAAAAAAGAAATTAAAATAGAACTTAGCGTATAACTCGAACGGGTTGTAAGACGCAATGGTAAACAAAATAATATATATTAATAGAACTACTGTGTAACTACTTACTTACTTTGTAGCAAAGAAAAACATCTTAAAAAATGGCCACTATAATGAGTTTAAAAAAAAACCTTAGTATAACTGTGATAAAGAAACAAACAATCTGCAACAGAAATCGTGTTGTCTAGTCTGTCATAGAAAAAATAAAAATAGAATTTATATGCATCCAAATTACTTTCGTGGAATAACTTTGTAGTGTACTACTCTAACTGTTAATTGGACAGTAATGAATACGTAAGTTTATTGGTCGAAAGCCTATTACATTTTAAAATTTTCATCGATAGTCATGATTAATAATTGTTTCCAGCCCGTGACCAGGTTCGTTTAGTAACATGCCTACATCTTACTCTGTCCTTCCACCACTCTCTTCCGCTCACCTTCTCTCACTTGAAATTTGAGAAAAATATCGTGGCAGCAGCCATTTACTCAAATAAAAATGGCTGCTGCCATGTCTAAGCAATAGATAGATACTTTAAAATTAAAACTAATTTTTAAGCTCGATCTATCTATTCGATTATTAAAGTCGTGTAAAAGAGAATCGATTCACTCGATATATTAAGAGATTTTGAATAGATAAATCGATAGCTCGACTATAATTTCAACATTTCTGATTCCTATCTAAAAAATCTTGTCAATGACCCAGTCCGTTTTCTATGACCCAGTCATTACAATCACTCACAGATTAGAACCGGCTGCTATAATTTGCTGATATTTTTTAAAGAAAGAAATGACAACTTTTCAAAAAGTATCACATGTAATATTTGATTGCGATGGACTTCTCATAGGTATTAGTATTCTATTTAGTTTATCTATATCTTAAATGTTCAGATTCTAGTTTAACCATCTATAATAATTAATTACCAGGCTATATAGTAGCCTGTTTAAGCATGTCACATTGTTGTAATTTCATTCATACCTACTAAATTAATTAATATAATGAAGTAAAATATTTTAATAAAAGTGATAAGTAGGACTATTTTAAATATATCCATATAGTGGTCATCTTTATTAATTTTTATGAAGTTCTTAACAAATCCTGGAAAAAGTGAAACTGGATGGTACTCATCTAATAGATAAGGCCTGTATAAGATTTTTATATCTCCAAAATATCAACATTTTATGGTTTAACTTATTAATATGAGAGTCAGTATAGGCCTACATAAATATATCTTTTGTTGATATTTTGACAAGATAAACTAATTCGCCTAAGAAAATGGGTGTCAGCGAGATATGTTGCTAAGGCTAGGTGAATACTGCATCAAACACTATGTATTAACACACGGCGGAACAAATATGTTTTTGTGTTAAAGTAGTTTTGATCATGGAACAAAATACGATAAAACATTTTCTTCTCTAACATACTTTTTGTATCAAGATGGATGCAAGTGACTAAGTAGCTCTTTGTTGCGGGGCTGGTTGGTGATGCTTCATGAAGAAATAGAATGTGACAAGTATCTGGGTTTAAAAAAAAAAGGACGGTTGTAAACTTTGTAATGATAGACTAGTCCTTAGTATTAAAATTGAACAATGCAGGCATTTCTCGCACAAATAGGCCTACTGTATGTTTTTCGACATCTAACTCGGCAGTAAGTAGGCCTACATTGTTTCCCTTTCGCGGTGACATGTTGCTACCCCACAACAACACAAATTAGCACACCTAGCATTGAAAAACAACCGACCTCAGATTTAATTATTATTATTATTATTATTATTATTATTATTTAGCACCGCGTCTTACTACCCGTTCGGGTTATACGCTTTAAGTACTAATTACGCTTTAAGTACTAATTACGCTAATGGAATAGGAATTGGGAAGGTTGAATTAGAGGAAGTGAACCCGCATTTGCGTGGAGGGAGAGTGGAAAACTATTTAGGAAAAAAAACTTCACCCGACCGAGATTCGAACCTCAATCTCCCCATCCTCAGCATTCAAGCATCTCAACACGACAAGCGCGTTAGCCAACTACGCCACCGAGGCGGGTCTCAGATTAAACAACCGTAACTCGCTACCCACGTTTGTGGTCACATGGTCTAACGTGCTACTCTCACAGTATACTAGAGTGTCGTTGATGGAGAGATCGAGTTCAAATTTTGGTTGGGTGTATTGAGGGTAGTTTTACATTCTCCATGCAAATTTGGGTACACTTCTTCTTAATTTAACCTTCCTCACCCCTAAAACCATTGGCATGATTTAGTACACAAGCATCTAGGCCTAGAACCCAAATGAGTAATCAGACGCATGGCTTAAAAAAAACAACTAACACACTCCACTCTCGCTCAACAGACTAATAAACAAGATGGTGGCACATGCACGATGTAAAATGTCCCATGAAACATGTGAGGAAGACTGATCATTTGTGTAAACATGTACAATGTTTTGTTAAATCATGTTCCAAGCAGTGGGCGCCTGCTTCATTTGTAAACATGTACAATGTTATGTTAAATCATGTTCCAAGCAGTGGGCGCCTGCTTCATTTGGAAACACGCAATCAAGAGAACTCCACACATGATAATACAAGAATGTGTTGTTCCAACGTAAAGTCAACACATAATGTTCAACAATGTCCGTTCCACTTAGCCTTAGAAAAACACCAATCTGAGTTAAAGAACATCTAAAACACAGCGCTCTATCCCCAACAATTGTTTTTACTAATTCAAATATGCAATTAATCATCAAAAATTATATCATTTCACTTTTATTTCCATACAGCAAACCCAAGTCTTGCAAATACGCCACAATTATTATTTTGATCTTGTTTGAAGAGATCTCGAACATCTACAAATGAAACTACATGATGTAAGCTCACACACATGTGAACCTTCCATAGTTTGTTTATATATAACTATGGTTCTTATCCAACCTAGCCTTTAATGTGTTATTACAGTAAAATATCTAATAGGATTGATCAAATAAACAGTTTTCAATTTATAGGGAAAGATATGTCGTACAACGCAAAAATTTGTTAATATTCACATTTCTCTTGTGATTTTAGATAGTTTTGTTTTAGTTCTATAACTATTTAATCATCATCATGTGACGTTTTCGCCTCTGCAGGTTGTTTGGCACATCCTCTTTCATTCCTGAAGATATTTCTAAACTCCTCCCTCAGCCACGATCTCCAATCCGCTTGGTCCATCCACCTGGTCCGTGGTCTTCTTCTGCCCTTCTCTTTGTTCTGTAACGCTTTCTCTTCTTCTCCATTCTGATCACATGATCTAACCACAGTCACCTTTCTCTCTTCGGTCTCTCTTCTAATGGTATAACTTTTTAACCATCCCTAACTATTCAAATATCAAAATTTATAAATCTCGGTATTATTCAATTTGCTGTCTTCCTAATTATAAATAACTAAGATAATATAATATACATTTATTGTAACAAAACAAATAAAATAATGTCTATATGTATAAGATACTCCCAACCGATTGTCTTAGGGCAGAGACAAGTAAGAAACAGACTCTCAACCTTGCGGGGGTTTAGCTGCGCTCCTTTTGTCAGCTTCAGTCCTTCAACACCGAGCTTCGCTAGTGTCACTGCCGGGTGATGATAGGATTAACCGCAGCGATCCTAGTGGTGAAGGACTCAAGCTGGCAAAAGGAGCGCAACCATTAACATGGGGTAATTTGATCATAGACTGAAATGTACAACAAAAAATACTTACGTTTTTGTGTTAAGTTCATTTTAAAAGTCTGTATTTAAAAACCTCTTTTCACACTTGGATTTTTCTTGTATTTGCTTGGAGGGAGAAAGGGTAAATAATTTAAGAAGGAAAAAAAAAATTGACTCATTACACTTATTGGGATTTTAACATCTATCTCATCTTCCACTCTTTTGTGAGACATACAGCCTAAACCATATGGCCACTTATACGGGCTTTACAAACAATCTCGTTGCTTTGAATGGTATTTTTATACAATTTCTTTAATTCGCCACATTATTGTTAATTTTACTGAATATATCATTCAATCCCCTACTAATAGCGTATATTTATATTGTGATACCGGGCCCACCCAACATACTTCATAATTACAAACAGCAGACCAAGAGCCCCAATAGACTACCCTGTTACATGACTGTGATTATATCAGACAATTTGTCTTAATGTCTCGACTAGGAACCTTCGCCAATTATCTCGATGTACTCACCTGCCATATATTTCCTGGGATCCATTTAGGTACACCGTCATCACCGCACACAAACCTCCCGAGTTGTTCCTCCATTTCTCTCTCGGGTCGTTCGTTACACCTTAGTTACCGATTCGAATACTTTGATCTGCATCTTACTCCCCTTCAGGATAACTTCATTACATTTCATTGAAGAGGAAGATATAGTTTAAAATTCGCACCTAGAGAAAATGGGACATTTCCGACACCTCGTCTCGGTCGGTTGTGTCTCCGCCTACCACGTTTAAGGGTCCCAGGTTTGATTCCCAGTATGGTCCAAAAAAAAATTATCATCGGTGGAAAGTGGGTTTCCCCTTTGACAGTGATGAATTAATGGCAAGGGGTATGGATGTTGTGTCTGTTCTGGATTCAAGTTAGTGCATCAGTCGGTTAATAAATTTTGGGGTGCTAATAATAATAATATTCTTGGCACAATAAAAAAGAAACTTTCATTGGCGAAAGTAGGGTTTCCCTTTTGACATTGACAGAAAGTTGAGTTAAGTCTGTAAGCTGAATGTTGGAAATATAATCAGTTAAGAACATTCATGTTAAACAACCATAGTGGATTAAAGAAAAAGAGTTTGTCCGCACATCAAATAGTGAGACTTATGTAGGGTGCTGTTATCTTCTTGCATCCATTACTTTATTAGCCTTACACGATTACTGTCGTCATAAATCAGTGGTTTTTTTAATCACTCTCTTGTTATCGTGTTGGTTGAGCTTGTAGCAGGCTTAAGTTGACCATCTTAAGGTGGGATGGAAAGGACCACAGGTTAAGTAAGGACAGTATTTTTTGCAGTCTTTATAAGAGAGCATATTTTTTGGGCACAGAAATTAAAAGAATCCCTCACTAGATATGTTTAATTTAATTTTTTACTTACTTACTCCATGGTGTTAGGAACTAGAAAATTTATTGCCACAGCTACAAAAATAAGCCCGACCAATTCATCTTGAGCTGGTTCTATCCAGTCCCCCTCATTACACCCTATCCCTATCTTTAGCTAGTTCTATCCAGTCCACCTCATTACACCCTATCCCTAAGTTCTATACATTCCACCTCATTACACCCTATCCCTATCTTTAGCTAGTTCTATCCAGTCCCCCTCATTACACCCTATCCCTATCTTTAGCTAGTTCTATCCAGTCCACCTGATTACACCCTATCCCTAACTTTAGCTAGTTCTATCCAGTCCACCTCATTACACCCTATCCCTATCTTTAGCTAGTTCTATACATTCCACCTCATTACACCCTATCCCTATCTTTAGCTAGTTCTATCCAGTCCACCTCATTACAACCTATCCCTATCTTTATCTAGTTCTATCCAGTCTATCGTGTTGAGCTCAACTGCTGAGGACGGGGATATCGAGGTTCGAATCTCGGTCGGGTGGTTTTTCTTAAAAGGTTTTCCACTCTCCCTCCACGCAAATGCGGGTTCACTTCCTCTAATACAACCTTCCCAATTCCTAATCCATTAGAGTAATTAGTACTTAAATCGTATAACCCGAATGGGTAGTAAGACGCGGTGCTAAATATTATTATCCAGTCCACCTCATTACAACCTATCCCTATCTTGAGCTAGTTCTATCCAGTCCACCTCATCTATTTCAGGTACATTATGTCAACCTTCTGTTTGCATCTATGTCTTCCCAATATTTTATATAACTTGGCTCACAAACTTTTTTTTTTACAATAAATGTAAAAATACTGGTCTTTACTCGGGCTTCATTCAATATCACCTTAAACTAGATTCAGGGTGAATTATTCATTCACCACTTTTATGTATCTCAGTAAATAGATAAATGAACATAATTAGGTATTAATTAAGATACTTTTGTAAATAAGCCTTATAAAACTTATTTTAGGTAGAGTTTTCCTTGAGATTGGTTATATTGGTGTAATTAGGCTTTATGTAATCTTGTTATATATAGCCTAGACCTTTGGACCTTTGTATGTATGGACCAGAGCATTTAAAGTAGAGATTACCAATGAATGGCGATTCCTTATCTTTATTTGATTGTGTAACTGACATATAGTCCAATTTTGATAGAAAGGGCCTTTTAGAAAATTATAATATATTTTATTCCTGTCAAAATTGATAACATTTTACTGTTTTATAGGTATTGATAATATCGATCAAAAGGGACAACCGGAGATCACATGACTTGGTGTATGAATATGTGAAAGTAGATCTAGTAACTTTTCTATCTGTCAGATAAGGTTCTTACTGTTAACATTGGACTTTACTTGTGATGACTTTCACTATTTGGATAGTGAGGGAAAAGATTTTATATCTAAGACTCTGATTAAAAATGTATGGTAACTTTATATTCTAATTTAATTTAGAAAGAATATTGTTATAGCACACTGGAACGTTGTTAGTCCAAACTAACTAAGACCGAAGTTTGTTTGGAATAACCGAGAGAATACGGGGATGCAGTATTTTCACGAATTTTAAATTACAGCTGAAAGAGTTTAATAAAATGTTCATTCATTTAACTAATGTATAGGTGACCTCGCGGTCTAGGGGTAAGGTGTCAGACTTCTATGCTGGCGGCCGGGGTTCAATCCTCGGTCCCGGCACAGATTTATCTGATTGCCAAACCCTTCCTTCACCTCTGACAAGACATCTTGTGAATGTGGGGAATGCCAGGCCTCCGCCGTGGTTCGGATCCCACGTTAAACTGTAGGTCCTCCATTTCATCTCACAATCACCCTACTATTACACATTAGTGTAAGTGCGTACAACCCGAACGGGTAGTAAAACGTGGTGCTAGTAATAATAATAATAATAATAATAATTTAGCACCGTGTCTTACTACCCGTTCGGGTTATACGCTTTAATTACTAATTACTCTAATGGAATAGGAATTGGGAATGTTGAATTAGAGGAAGTGAACCCGCATTTGCGTGGAGGGAGAGTGGAAAACCATTTAGGAAAAACCACCCCCAATTCACCCAACCGAGATTCGAACCTCGATCTCCCTGTCCTCAGCAGTCGGGCTCAACACGACAAGCGCGTTAGCCAACTACGCCACCGAGGCGGGTAATATAATAATAATAATAATAATAACTAATATATAACATGTAATATGTACTGTAATTATTGTTAGTCACAGGAAAACACACTGTGTTGACTACAACTTGTAAATACTAAGCATTTATTATCAGATAAAACTTTATTACAATTCTCTTCTAACTTGGAGCTTATTAACTAATAAAATATATTTCATTTCACTTAATATTTTTTTCCTTGTTTCCCGAACAGTGTGTTCGGATTATTCAGAATTTTGGTCTAACGAGGTTTTACTGAATAAAATATTGCATGTTTCAATATAGATGAAAACTACTTTGACTTATTTGGAATTACAAACCTAAAATAGTATAGGGGTCCTATAAGTGAAATAAATTAAAAAATAAAATAAAGTTTATCCACAAGAAACTCTAACCAGTGGTTTGGTTATCAAAGAACAATTTACCAAGTTCAACACCTAAGCCGAGTGGATAGTGTATCTACCTAATGAACTAAGGGTCTCTGGTTCGATTCTAGGCATTCCTGAAAAATTTATCATCGGCAAAAATGGGTTCCCCCTTTTACATCGCAGACTTTGTTTAACGCCCGCGCCAGGGAAAGGGTTAGTTAGATACCACAAATAAAAAAGCAGAAACACTTACCAAATAATTTAAAAAAACACCCATTGGTTTGTGAATTTCAGATACAGAGAGATTGTATTTTCAAGTGAACAAAGAAATATGTGAAGGTTTCAGTAGGGAATATGACTCTGATCTCAGAGAAAGAGTTATGGGGATGTTTGGAATCGAAGCGGCCGGGATCCACGTCGAGGCCCTAGGACTGCCTCTAAGCGCCAGCGAGTACCACGCCGCGGCCAAACAGAGATACCGGGACGTGTTTCCGTCCGCTCGGCCGATGCCAGGTAAGGATCGCACGGGGTTTCTCTAATCCCCGGTTGTGTTCCACCTGACAGATTCTGAGGGGGCGTACGGCCGGATGTTCGAAGAGATTGTGGCGAGCTACGGGAAAGTCTTCTCTTGGGATCTGAAGATGAAAATCATGGGCACGACCGAGTTGGACTCTGCCCGTATAATGGTTCGAGAACTAGACTTGCCTATTACTGCCGAAGAGTTCACTGAGGCTGTAAAGAAAATACACCATGGTTTCCTGTCAAAATGTTCTTTGATGCCAGGTAAAGTGGACGAGTAACTTGGAAGATGGACCAAACGAGTCTTTTAACAACCATCCCTCCATCCATATGGATCAAAACCATAGCTGCATACATTCCTGTAACACTATGTGGTGTCTAGAGCCTCAGTAAAATCAATTAAAGATACCAATTAGAGAAATTAATTGCACCAATTAATTAATCTCAACAGGTTAAAGCTTGTAGGGTTTGTTGTGCTAACAACATGACACCCTTTATCCCCAAATGTTGGCACTATTATCGCTAACAGCGGCTGCTACGCTGTTGGTATAACCCACTTGTGGTCTTATGCCATAGATTTTTATTTTTTAATAACTTACACACATTAGGTTAAGTTAGGTGTGTGAGATGTCCATTTTTTTAATTTAGAGTCAAATCAAATCAATAAAATATTATCAAAGCAGGATATAAATTATAATATTTGTTTGCTAATTGTTTTGTGTTTGAACAAATATTATATCTTCCGTTTCGATGGCAGCGTAGCCTAACCCGCTAATCTCGTGTTGGACTAGACTACTGACGGCGGGGAAATTGGGTGTGCCGAGTTTTTTTTTCCTAAATGATTTTTCATTCTACCTTCACACAAATGCGGACGCAGTTTATCTCAACTAAACCTTTCAAATCCCATTAGTGCAATTAGTGCATAGGCGTATAACCCAATCAGACAGTAAGATGTAGTGCTATGATAATTAAATAAATCGTTCTTAAAATTCACATTAAAACCCCAAACAATCACAAAGTCGGGGTGGTCTTGTTGCAGGGGCAGAGCGGCTGGTGAAACATCTCCATGACAACGGCGTCCCCATAGCCATGGCGACCAGCAGTAGTGCGGAGAGTATGGGCATCAAGATGTCCACTCATCAAGAGCTGTTGTCCCAGTTCCTCCACGTCGTAACGGGCTCGTCTGACCCAGAAGTCAAGAGAGGCAAACCTCAACCTGACATATTCCTGGTGTGCGCTTCAAGGTTTTCAGACCCTCCGCAACCGGAGAAGGTACCAACACATTGTTCAATGGAATACTTGTACAAGGTGTCTACCATTCGGGGAAAACGGGAATTAGAAGTGATCGGGAAAAAACTGGAATAAGTGGGGAATTTGGTAAATTACAACAAATATCCGGGAAAATGTGATTTTACTCAAAATATGAAATATAATAATCATTAAATCTGTAAATAATGTTGTTCAAACTGTAGTTTTTGTTTGTTAGTAGCTGTGTAATATATTTTATAATTCCTAGTAAACAATGTTAATACATATTTCAAAAAAGAATTTATTTAAATTTTAAAACTTATAATTAATAATAAGCTTAGTAGAAAAATGAGGTGGGAGGGGGGAAGTTAGAAGGATGTGATATACGTTTTAGTCGGGGAATTTTAGGAAATGATCAGGAGAAATCAGGGAAAAAGTCAGGAATTTCATTGGTCAAGTTGAGTAGACACCATGTTGCAGTAAACACTTTAGAATTCTGGGCCTGGATTCACTAACGGGAGCAAATAGTTGCACCGGTGCAAGTTTGAAAGATGTGCCCAAATCCCTATTCACTAAAAGGATCAGGCGCAATTTGAGAGCAAAGTTGCGCCTTTTATTTGCCACCACTCTAGAGTAGGCGCATCTATTATATCATGATCGTCACTTCAATAAATTTAAACGGCAGCATATTATCGTGTTGGCATAAAATACCATTATTAGTTACCAAACTGTACTCCGATTAATAATAAAGAAATTAAAATAACATAAGTATGTCCAGCATAAAATTTATTTCAATTTAAATAGTGGTAACAAAGCAATGGCATTTCTTGCACGAACTGTGTAATCTTTGTCTAGATCCAAAGAGGTTTGTATTCCTCCAAGTCCAAAGATATCTCGTCACTAAATATGGCGGTTAGTAAAGCTTTAATAATATAAATAAATACTGAATAATGTACTAATGTTGTTTCTGTACAGAACAGAGAAAGAGACCGCTTCTGATTTTATCGCTAGCTTATAAGCAAAATGTTTAGAAATCTTTGTATTTGCTGTCATTTTCATTTGAGGTTTAAAATAAAGTAGCCTCGACTTTAAAAGTCAATTCTTCGCAAGGATTGGTAAAAAAGAACACAATTGATGACGTTTATGGTGTCGTCACCATAATCCTGCCACCAGTTTGCGCCTTGTTCAGTGAATACGGAAAATGGAGCAAATAATAAAGCGCATCTTTGGGAGTATCTTGGGTGCAAAGTCGTGCCATTTCTCGTGCGTCGGAGCAGAATTGCATTCGTAGTGAATCCAGGCCCTGAACTCTCTAGAACAATGGTCCAATAAGTGCAGCCATTTCGATTTTTTTATAAAAGTGATTCTTTTTCTAGCACCGCGTTTTACTACCTGTTCCGGTTATACGCTTATGTTGCTCTGGCCCTGGCGTTTTTACTCAAAAGATGTGACCATATAAAATAAAGGCAAGCGACCCCCAAACAGAATGAATATTTTGTGTTGGTATAAAACTTTTACCCGAGTATCTTTCTTCCAGTGCTTGGTCTTCGAAGACGCACCCAACGGCGTCTTGGCGGGTAGAGCGGCCGGAATGCAAGTTGTCATGGTTCCCGATCACATGATCCCGCCAGAGAAAACCGAGGCGGCCACTCTGGTCCTTTCATCGTTAGAACAATTCAAACCAGAGTTGTTTGGATTGCCACCGTTTTAACATTCGGACCAAAAAATGCTAGGGAACGGTATCTAAAATTTCATTAAAAGCAGAGCTTACTTTTGATGTATAGTCAGTAAACTGTCCAAAAGAAAAATAAAGGTTTTTTTTCTGTTATTAATATAACCATATAATGGATAGTATAATATATTTTTTTTAAAGTTTATTTTATTTCTAAAGTTTGCACTAATTATTGGAAAATACTAAAAATGGGTCAAATTCACTTTGTCTTGAATTCCAAATTTTAGAAAACGTGTTTGCATTGAGGGTAAATTATTTTCTTCGATTATGATTTTTTTTTTGTTCACATTTATCTTTAGTTTCTATTAAAAATATGAATCTTTACTAAAGTATAACTTTTTTTTAAGAATGTTGAACCACGAGATGTATAAAAAAGTTAGATTCGAAACTTAAATACCTAAGAAATACAAATCGAAAATTTTAGTGCTCAAGTCCATTAATAAACATTAACCAAAGTTCATACAAATGTTATTTTTTTAAATTATGTATGTTTGTTATTTAGTTAATAAATAGTGTTATTTATTGTTCACAACTTTTTTTAATGTCATTCGTTACTATTTATACCAAACTTCCTACTTAAATGTTTATTACTTTGTGAATATTTGAAATTAAAGATCGCTACACAATCTCCAAATACCAAAACAATGTGTATAAAATAATATGATCGTAGGACATTGAAGCGCAAATGAAGGTAGAATCACAAAAACATATTAACCCTTCGATATTTCGATACCACGAGCATGAACAAATTGAAGTGTGTGTTATTACTTTTAATTGTGCTTATATTTGGAAGAAGGTATAGGAAAGGGGGAAGAACACAATATGGCCTTTACACTGCTGCCAATGGACAAAGAGGTAACGGTTGCCTCATAAAGAAAATTGATCATCACCGCCCAATCCCCCGACCCAGGTTTCATTCTATCGGAACTCATCAGGGAGGAGTGTGAAACGCGCAACGCAACTTCCTAAAAAGAGAAAACCAAAAAAACAAAAGGGGAGAAAAAGAAAAATGGTAAAGAAAGTGTGTTTGGTTTTCCCCACAATTATATTAAATTATTTATTTATATTAAAAACCAAAACAAAAGTTACAGACCAATTTTTCATGATAAAAGAATCTTTTAGAAATATAAGCCTTTTTTTCGCGGTTAAAATTGGTTACATTTTATCATCATATTTGGAAGAAGGTATCGGGAAGGAAGATAGAAACATATATGTATGTTTCTACCCACCTCTAATATACCTTCTTCCTAATATGATACAATTACCTCATAAAGCGAAAACAGGTATATTACATTTTATTATATTATAAGTTTTTATTTCGATGGAAGAGTTGGTACATTTTTACCGACTCAAGACTCGAGGGCCCTGTTTTTAATGACACGGTTGTAAAGTGGTTTGTAAAGCCAAAATGTGGTTTGGTCCTTTTCTCCACAACACTTTCAGTGCGCGGGTTTATAGAAAAACAACAGCGAGACTGTTTAAATATTCTTTACTTATCATACATAGATTTAAAACTAAACTATCTGTGTACCCCCTGACTATGGGTATAATACGTATGTACAGAAGTTATCACATGCGCCAAGTTCACTTGGCTAACAATTCAACCTTTTGAAGGACTTCCTCGGCCTTCAAGTTGGACAGGGGTACACTGCTTTCTTTTCCCAGTTCTGCAACAAACCACCACACTCGTTTAAATAGCGAGCACCCAAGTTATTCCTATAGAGTGCTGTTTGAATCAGTGTTTTAGTTGCTTGGATGATATACTTTTATTAAGAGTTTGTGATTTACTCATCACAAGACAATGTCGGGATAATCAAGGCTTGTGGATTACGGTGGGCGGGAGATTCTAGAACCGTGTTCAGGGTATTTACTGGCAAACCCAATGGGAAGATAACGTTAGAATGGACCTGAAAGAGATAGTTATGTCCAGTCCACCTCATTACACACTACCTCAAGATAGGGATAAGTGGTGTACTTTTGTAAATGATGCAATGGACTTTCGAGTTCCTAATGCCATGGCTTGATTAAGACTTCAGAAAGCTTTTAGAGGTGTTAAATATTTAGAATTGTTTCCTAGCTCACGGCAGTTAGGGGGTTATGTTACCTTAAAAAACACTTCAGATAGCTTCTATAACTGTCTATTATTTAGAATTTTTTCTAGCCTCCAGCAATGGGGGCGTGTGCCACCCCCCCTGAAATAATTGGTTGGCTACTGTCTTGAATTAAGAGTTTGTGAAGGGTAGGCTACTTTCTCAAACAGAAAGTCAAAATGAAATTTGATAGAGTTTGGGATAATTCTAGGAGGAATACAAAGGTTACAGGTTTTTTTACCTTTTAAAACTATAAAATTTGGTTATACCCTGATTTTGGTAGAAATTCCTTTCTGGAAGGTGATATTTAGTACTAGAATCCTACAGTATAATAGTAGTATTTAGTTAAGAAAGAAGGCCTAACAGAAAAGACCTACCAAAATCAGGTTGTAAATGTAATGAAATGAGCTACAGTAAGTACAGTACATAAAATATTAGCTAGAACAGTAAACTCAAATAGTGCCTAAAGGCGAGAATTAGGTCAGTTATTACTCAACCGCATGACAGGTAGCAGCAGGTAATGTATAAATAAGGTAAAACTTTTCTATTGAGCATAAACCAATACAGGCTCTAGAAAATGTCAATAAAAGTTAGTACTATTATTATTAGCATCGTGTCTTACTACCCGTTCGGGTTATACGCACGTATGCTCATATGTAAGGATAGGGTGATTGTGAGATGAAATGGAGGACCTACAGTTTAACGTGGAATCCGAACCACGGTGAAGGCCTGGTATTCCACAAGTTGTGATTAATACACGTCTTGTCAGAGTTAAAGGAAGGGTTTGGTAACTAGATAAATCTGTGCCAAGACCAAGGATTGAACCCCGGACCCCCAGCACAGAAGTCTGACCCCTAGACCACCAAGTCATCCACTAAAAGTTATTAGGCCTGTTTGAAATGCTAATATATATATAATTCTTCAGCCTAAAGCCGACTATCAAGCCACTCGTGTCTGTGGAATCAATGTTAGCTCATTGTTAGATGGTGGTTTCCACACGCCCATCAGATACTCTGCCTTAAAATAAGAGTAAAGAATGACCCTGAGTAAGGGACAAATCCTGTATATCTTAAGTGGTGAAGCGCTGATAAGCTAAGCCAAGAGTCTTGGGTTCGACTTCTGTGTTCGCACGTAATTTTTCAAATCTACGAATATTTCACATTTGGTCAAGCTTATACGCACCCAATATTCTATTCAGTCAAGAACATGTCAAAGCTAGTTATAAAACTTGGAAGAGCAGATTAAAATTAGCCCTACTTTAAAATGAGGCGTAAACAGGCATTCCTCGTTTGAAATCAACTCACCATATCGAGCATAAACTCTGGGCTGGACTCCACTGCACTCTCTTATCAGTATTGGGAACTTTGGGTTGGATTTCTTCAAGTTCACATAGTACTGTTCAATGAAATCTCTGGGGGGAAAATATACATAATTAGAATTTGCAGTAATGATTTTCTTACGTCTTGTAAAACCTAATTTATTTATTTTAACATATAAAAGAGCATTAATTATCTAAACACGTTGCACACCGGTATGAAATTACAAGGTGAACTGTCAGATACCGGCCAAATTTATATTTTGAAATTTTGCTGTGAGAATACTTTAAGCGTGTGTTTATTTATTATGGAGTCATTTATGATCTTTCAGATTTTGTATGTACAATATTTTGTTTTATAGAAAAACAATATTTTTTTTAAATTCGTTTGGTAGTTTTTATACATAAAGCTTTTTTTAATTTATTAATTTATCAGACAAAAAAAAGTTTACAAATTTTGTTAAAAAAGCTACAAAAATTCATCATATGAATTACAAATTAAATGAAAAAAAATAGGCCTAAAAATAATTCTATGTTGGAATCGTCAAGCAAATTCGCCTTATTGAGGAAACCATTTTGATAAGTACCACAGATGGTAGGAGAGCGTTGATGAAGTCTTTAGATAAATAAGATTATTTAGTTATTATATGGGAGGTGCTGCCACCTAGTATTTTTGGTGTAGGTAACATTTACATAACACTATCTCGGGTCATTGCGTATGTAAACATCTAAAAGAGGGGTTCGAGCGTGGTAACAATAGATACTTACACTAGCCCGAGTGTGTTGTGGTGTCCAACGTGTTAAAAGAGTTTGTAGCGGTAATCAACTAAGGCTGACTCACACTGTACCGTACTGTAGAATATTCGGACAAATTAAGTTCAACGACCCGGACTGTTTCTCTATGAAACTCAACTGTACACAAGTAGGTGACGATAAAATATTTCCAGAATTTTGTATGATCTTTGCTGTTGTAAATGTGTTTCACTAGGGCCTACATATTCTGTTTATAACTTACTCCTATTAGCTGATTAGGGGCCATCCATAAATTATGTCACAAATTTTATGGTTTTTCATCTTACCCCCTCCCCCCCTGGTGTGACGTCACATATTTTTCAATTTTATAAAGAAAGTCAATTGTCAAATGAACAATAGGAATGTATTGAAATCACGACACTGACGCGTGCGGTGGCACTCGTCGAAGGTCTCAACAAACATCTGACGCGCGGAATGGTAGGACAGCGAGCGTGCACTCACCGACGACTTAAACCTATATAAGCCATAAATATAGATCGATTTAGTAATATTTTTTAAGTTTTTGGTTTACATATAAATTTCGCGTTATAGTATTTTAGATTTTAACATGTGACGTCACAAAGCTTTTGACCCCTCTGTCCCTTGTCACACAATGTCACATTTTGTTGGTCACCCCACTCCCCCTTAACGTGTGATGTAATTTATGGATGGCCCCTTATGTTAATGTGTTAGGGATGAGGAAGGCTGAATTTAGAGAAAGTGTACCTATATTTGTTTCAAGATAAGATTCGAAAACCATCATAGGTACACCCAACCAGAATCAAACATCGATCTCCCTGCCATCGGAAATCTTGTCTATTGCGAGAATGATGCCTTAGGACATGTGGGCATTGAAGCAAGTTTTGTAAATATTGAGATTATAATTTAACAGTATATGAAACAGTACTCGGGAAAGTTAGGTGAAACCAGGCTGGAATGGAATCTTAGTAATATATCTAACTAAGCATTAACTACCCTAAAATATAATAGTTATGTGCAAGAGTATTTTCAATGGATAAGAAGAGATTAGTTAACTATTTACAAGAAATTCGTCTGTTGAGAAAAGTGTGGAAGCTGCAGAAGATTCTATTTTATATATATATTTATGCCAATGTATTATTATTATTATTATTATTATTATCAGCACCGCGTCTTACTACCCGTTCGGGTTATACGCACTTACACTAATGTGTAATGGTAGGGTGATTGTGAGATGAAATGGAGGACCTACAGTTTAACGTGGGATCCGAACCACGGTGGAGGCCTGGCATTCCCCACATTCACAAGATGTCTTGTCAGAGGTGAAGGAAGGGTTTGGTAATCAGATAAATCTGTGCCGGGACCGAGGATTGAACCCCGGACCCCCAGCATATGCCAATGTAAAACTTTGATCAGTAATTTTACAGATTGTTCAACGATATTTGTTCCTGCGTAACTAGATGAGTTTGGTTTTGAATTGTTCACTATAGCAAAGTTGTTTAATGATCTTGAATTTTATATAATTAGATTCCCCGTATTTTTTATGAGTAAAAATGTAGTGATTTCCAAGTTTATTGGAAAGACAAAAATTCACCTAAAAGGTACCGTTATTAAGTTTCGTCCCCGGAGAGTGTCATTAAAATAGGGTATTGTGCGGGACAATACCGCATGGTGGGCCTATACATACCTATAGCCAAAAGTTAAGAAAAAACAACAAATTAGTGAGAAATACTCATTGGCCATGATGATGATGATTTTATAAAGTTAAGCCTTTTACAAACCAACCTCCCAGCTACAACATTAAGATACAGTAACTTATACATATTTGTTCCATATTGGACTATATTTCGAATTGTATTAATTTATTTTAATAAATCGGGCACACAATCATCCCAGAATAATGGAACTATTTCGGAGTGTCCACGACTATTTTGGACGAATGGTCAACTAATTTAAAAAACCTACAAGTGATCTAATTAATTTAATCAAATGGTCTTAGTAAAATAAAACAGTTGGATTGGCGACCAAGACAAAAGATGTTAAACAAAATATGTGTAAGAATAATATATGAAACAAATGCTCTTAATGATGGTTTACAAATCATAGGCCTACCAACTAAACTTGAGGCCCTCGTTAGACCCAAAGAGAAGGCCATAGCCTGTTATGATACTTAGAACCATGTCTTACTACCCGTTCGGGTTACACACTTAGGCTGTATCCGAATAGTCTACCGTCACGCTCCGTCGACCCTTGACGTTCACTCAATAGTTACATTAGCAATCATGTGATCAAGTGCAGATTCTTCTGAATAGTCACGAAGTGTGCTAAAACACCCTTTACATGCCTTTGAATTCAAGGGCGACAGCAAGTTACCCTAGACACGCCGTCATTGCGGTGTTTGATCGGCAATTGTTCAATTTTTAGTTTTCTAGAGAGAGAGCTTGTAGAGTAATGTTATCTCTGAATGCGTACGTTAAATATACTGGTTGCTTTGTAGTGTTGTAGAATTGTTTTGTATAGTGTTGTGTTGGATAATTTGTCATGTGCAGTGAAAATAAGTCACCACAAATCTGTAGGCTGTCTACGCTAATTGAGGCTGATAGATGGGGTTTAAAATAGTTTCTAAGATCACTGGTAGGAAGCAGCACTGCAGAATCAAGGGTGTGAAAAGGATATTTTGCTGTTAGAATTGTCCATTGCAGTCTTCGATCTCAAGTGTGTGCTAAGTGTAAAGTCATAATGTCTGCATCAAGTCAAGTGTACTTGACTATTCAGATACAGCCTTGAAGTACTAATTACGCTAAAGGCTTAGAAATTGGGAAGGTTGAATTGAGGAAGTGAACTTGCATCTGAGTGGAGGAAGATTGGAAAATCATTTAGGAAAAACCATCCCAGTTCACCCGAGCGAGATTCGAACCTTGATCTCCCAGTCTTCAGCAGTCTAGCTCAACACGAAACTTGCGCATTAGAGTAACTATGCCACTAAGGAGGATCATAGCCTATTATAATTTGTGTCTCTAAACAAAAACCTTATTTATTTCAAAAGTGGTATAAAATTTGTACATATACCTAACACCTTTGCTTGCATCAGATTTCTGGCAAAGATGAATCCTCAATTCTTTAACTTTAGAACCAATTTTCAGTGCATTTCTTGCGGCCATGTTTATAGAATACAGCTTAACCAACTGAGTATGGAAAAACCCCTTCACTAAAAGATAAGTATACCTTTTGAATGCGCTACTGTGTAAACAAGTTTCTTCGAAAATTCTCATGGCTGGTTTTCTAAATTTCCCTCGTCTTATATTATTTACCCATTTATCAAAGGGCAGGTTGTTAAACATGCACAATTTCATGTCAATGGTGGCGTAAACTGTTTTGGTCTTGTAGACCATACAACAAACGAAAATGGTAAATATATATTTATCTACATGAGTATATATTTTTCTTGATTTAATCTGAGTTTTAATTAATCGTATGATGTATTTCGCATCATATAAAAAATATTTTCGAGTCCGCCTAATATTTTTCTTTGCCTGTGTTTATTTTTACAGCATAAGTTGAAGTCATCACAGAGAGACAAGGTCAAGAAATTCATTGCATTCACCCAAACAGGAGAAAACACGGCTATTTTCTGTCTAACGCAGAACGACTGGAAATTAGACTTGGCGTCGGACAATTATTTTCAAAATCCTGATGTTTACTTCAGGGAACCTAAGATATCTGTCGACAAAAAGAAATTGGAACAACTTTTCTCTAGATATAAAGGTGTTTGTTCTTGCTTTGCCGTTTTAGTAAATACCATATCCCCTGTGTGTGTATAACATAGTTCAAACAACAATGTCAGAGTGATATATTTTAATATGTCATCTCCAAGGACTACTCAAGAGGGCCTTTAAAAGTTGAAATGATTAAACAAACCTCTATCCACCGAGTAAAAAATAAATTAGTATCACTGGCAGTGAGATATAATAATGCCAACTGTTAAAATTATGAAAATGGTCCATCTTTCTATAGTCATGATGGTAACCTGGCGGTCTAGGAGTAAGGTGTCAGACTTCTATGCTGGCGGCCGGGGTTCAATCCTCGGTCCCGGCACAGATTTATCTGATTACCAAACCCTTCGTTCACCTCTGACAAGACATCTTGTGAATGTGGGGAATGCCAGGCCTCCACCGTGGTCCGGATCCCACGTTAAACTGTAGGTCCTCCATTTCATCTCACAATCACCCTACCATTACACATTAGCGTAAGTGCGTATAACCTGANATCTCACAATCACCCTACCATTACACATTAGCGTAAGTGCGTATAACCTGAACGGGTAGTAAGACGCGGTGCTAATAATGATGATGAATGATATAGTCATGACAACTTATTAACATAAGTAGGCTCTAGACCAGAGTTGGAGAATCTTCTGACAATGTAAGGCCGAATATCACGTCACAGATTACTCGTAAGACAGCACACTTCATGTACAGTAGAAATTTTCGATGTATGATGGTGCACCAACTATAGATAGATATATCAATAAGAGTGGTTAATTTTTTAATATTAGGCTATGCTTTGAAAATAATGATTTTTCTATTTTAGATAATTAATATACACCCCGTTTAAGAATGTGTAGTTTATAAACGAAGATACCTACATGATTGACTAAATATGTGAAAAGGCCGCACCAAATGGCTCACAAAGCTGCAGGTTTCCCCTTTTTGAACTAAAATACTGTAAAGTAATGAATTCACAGTAATGTACAGTGAGAATTTGGTTGAGACCTTTACATAGTCGAGCATGTATCTCCTTGCTTGAAAGTTGTTTTTATTTTTGGTAGATCCGTTGGAGCAAGACAAGATGACGGCGGAAGGGATAATGAGGTTCCTCGACGACTTGAGTCTTGGCCCCGAATCAAAGCTCGTGCTCATCATGGCCTGGAAGTTTCGAGCAGCGATGCAGTGCGAGTTTACCAGAGAAGAGTTTATGAACGGAATGACTGAGCTTGGGTCAGTAGAAGGTGCTCTTAGCCAGTCCTTTTTGCTTCGGTGGCCTCATGGTCTAAGGCGTCACGCTTGCAATTGACTAGACTGCCGGTGAAAGGAAGATCAGGGTTCACATCCCGGTTGGGTGTTCCAAGGGTGGTTTTTCAAAAATGGTTTTCTGCTCTTCTTTCACACAAATGCGAGTACATTTTCTCTAAATTTGACCTTACTCATCCTTATCTCATTGGTACACTAGTGGTAAGGTGCTGCTCTTAAAAAAAATATACTTTCACACCAGATGAAACAAAATATGCAACTCACAACGCATGCAACATGACAGATGCACCATCAGTGATTGAACACTTGCTAACAAGTGATACACTTCAGAGCGAGAAGTGTGTGACATGTTATTGTATGCAGCATGATCTGAGTGTCACGTTGCTGTATGCAGCATGATCTGAGTGGCACGTTGCTGTATGCAGCATGAGCCAAGTGGCACGTTGCTGTATGCAGCATAGAGCCAAGTGGCACGTTGCTGTATGCAGCATGATCTGAGTGGCACGTTGCTGTATGCAGCACGATCTGAGTGGCATGTTGCTGTATGCAGCACAAGCTGAGTGGCACATTGCTGTATGCAGCATGATCTGAGTAGCACGTTGCTGTATGCAGCATGATTTGAGTGGCATGTTGCTGTATGCAGCACAAGCTGAGTGGCACGTTGCTGTATGCAGCATGATCTGAGTGGCACGTTGCTGTATGCAGCATGAGCCAAGTGGCACGTTGCTGTATGCAGCATAGATTTGAGTGGCACATTGCTGTGTGCAGCACAAGCTGAGTGGCACGTTGCTGTATGCAGCATGATCTGAGTTGCACGTTGCTGTATGCAGCATGATTTGAATGGCACGTTGCTGTGTGCAGCACAAGCTGAGTGGCACGTTGCTGTATGCAGCATGATTTGAGTTGCACGTTGCTGCATGCAGCAGAGACACACGCATAATTTGTTTATCATCGTCGAGATTGTGTTGGGGGTTGTCCGTCTTTGGATTTTAAATATTTAGCCTAAGGTAGAGGATTGTAACCCAACTCTTGTCTTGTCATGTCCTCAGTGTGGACAGCGTGGAGAAGTTGAAGGTAAGATTGCCGTCGCTGGAGATCGAATTGAAGGACCAGCTTCGGTTTAAGGATTTCTACCACTTCACATTCAACTACGCCAAGAACCCGGGTCAGAAAGGTCTCGACCTTGACATGGCCCTCGCCTACTGGAATATTGTCCTCCAGGGCAAGTTTCGTTTCCTGGATCTCTGGTGCAAGTTCTTACAGGTAGGCGCACGAGTGTCCCAAGAGCACTAAACACTCGTCCTCTTCCCTACATAAGTTTCTGGTTACATCAGAGGTGGGACATGGGATTTCGGGACATAGCTGTTTCTCAATTAAAGGGAGGTATTATCTCCTAAGGCTGGGTTTATACCTGTTCATCGTGCGTAACTGTATAGAATAAACCTGCTTCAGTGGTCGAATGGTCTAAGTCGTAATGATAGCAATATACTGGACTGACGATGACGGGAAAGTCGGGGTTTTAATCCATATCGATTATACTGAGAGTGGTTTTCCTAATTGGTGGTCCACTCTCCCTCCACGCAAATGTGGGTACATTGCCTCTAAATTCAACCTTACTTATCCCAAACACAAAAACATAATTTATATATATATATATATATATGTATAACCTGAACGGGTGGTACGTAAGAGATAATGTTAAACACAAAGTAAAAAGTGTATAACTCATGACACACAACTATTAATAATAATAATAATATTATTCTCAGTGAAACTTAATGATTAAACTTTGACTTAAATCGATTTTTTTTTTAAATTTCTAGAAGTTGGACCGGCAATTCTATTCTTCTAGATAAGTTCTTTAAAAATACTTTTAAGGGGGGAGTGTAAGGAACATAAACATGTCCAGGTCAGTTTTCTCGCAGGGCTGGAGAGAAATAAGTTTAAAATATATTACACTTATGTTATTTTGGCTTAGGGAAATACATTTCCTAAACTGTTGTTGTTGGTTCTGTCTTAGGACAGGTCCATTCCTTCTGTCAGTGAACTTAGACCGCCAATGCACCCTGTTCTCTGCCTCCTTCTTCAGCTCTCAGAATTTTCTTCTTCTCTTCAAGTCCTCCAATATTTGAATCCTCCTCCTTCCTAGGCTCCTCTTTTCCTCAACCTCGTCATCGTCATCGTCATCATGCACAGCTTCCCGCCACCACCAAGCTCTGTCTCGAACATAAGCCTCACCGTTTATTCCGGTTCTCCTGCCGCGCTTTTCTTCCTTCATGTCGGCCCAATCCGCTCTCCGCATTTCCTTCATCCACCTGTCCCTGGGTCTTTCTCTTGGCATCCTGTCCACCACCGCCATTTCGAGTATCCTCCTCTCGTCCATCCTCTTCACATGTCCATACCCCCCCAATCTCACCTCCTCTATCCTATCTTGAAGCGCTCCTCCTTCACTAATAGGCTTATTTAAAGTGTGTAGAAACATGCCTCGCGAAATGGCAACGTCTATAGTAATTTGGGTGACCTGGTGGTCTAGGGGTAAGGTGTCAGACTTCTGTGCTGGGGGTCCGGGGTTCAGTCCTTGGTCTCGGCACAGATTTATCTGATTACCAAACCCTTCCTTCACCTCTGACAAGACATTTTGTGAATGTGAGGAATGCCAGGCCTCCA
>CABFOV010008068.1:9397-25177 GCA_902141375.1 Timema poppense
AGATCCAAACAAATGTTTTGTTGGTAATGATACGAGGTGTATCAACACCCCAGATTTCATTCACCTTAAGAAAACAAGAAATCACACGATTGGAAATCGGTCACAATCGAACCTCGGCCTCCCAGGTCACTTGTCTAGCCCTAAGTCAATAGAAAGCGTCTCTGGGCCAAGATCTCACGGTAACACACGCGCGTGTGAGCAAGATTTAACTCTCGCAGGGTTAAGAAGAGGAAATGTTTAAAGGCCTCCTTCGCCTACCCCTCGTGGTAAGTATCTATAAACCTTCATCATAATCACACACCAATGGACTCCCGTAAAACCTTCAGAGCATTATTTGCCCATTAAGTTCGGAGCCCATATGGCCATCGCACTATTACCATCATTATTATCACATTAGATAACAAGGCTTTGATACGCCTAAGCACTAACTTTTAATACGTAAATCACATAAACTTGCTTGGGCAGGAGTGAGGGGAAAGTGTTATAAACAAGAAACTGCATATAAAAATCGTTTGTTTTCATTTTAATGGTGCTTTAAATAAAAATATATTATAAAGGAAGGCAGTAGGTAGGATGATTATAAAGCTCTAGCTGAAGTCATATAAGCTAAAGATTGATGTGATATAATATAAAATAATGTACACATAACGGATGATTTTAAAATGTCATTAATTGTACTTATATTTTTTATGAAAAATATTTTGCGCTCCAAAATATAAACGTAATGGCTAAGAAAAATTTAAAAAATACTATCCTTTCTAGAGGTAATTTTACCCGTAAACCATATTCAGTATCTTATTAAAGCCAAATACATACAAACTAAGCTGTAAAAAAATGTTACGAGGGAAACGGTAGGCATATTTAGACACATTTGACGCTATTAAAAGCATACCCACCATTTTAATGGCAGCTGCTCTGAAAGCAACTGGAAATTTCATATCGAGGTCTCGTATTGACCATAAAAAATGTATTAATCTCTGTTAGTTACAGTAGTAATAGATTTTTTTTAATAGAATAAGCCTAGTTACATTAGTTTGGATGATCCAAATTTTCAATCGAGCCTTTTCCTACTAATGCTACAAAAGAAACTCTAATATTAAATTAACATTAATACATGTATGTAACTTTTTATTATTATTTTATTTTACCGATCTTGGTTGACATTTAAACAAGTAGGCTACCAAGCAATATGGTAGAAGTAGCTAAGATATTAGTTTTAATTCAGTTGTATTCAATGCATAAGAAGAGTCTTAACTGAAAATATCAAAGATAGTAAAATTTTACTTCTAGCAATTCAAAAAGTAATTTTATCCGGTAACATAATATTTGAGTCATTCAAAAGAAGTGGATTTGTTCTGGCGAGACCACACCAACTTTAGTCTGTGTACCCATCTGTGCCCATGCCCAGAACAATAGAATGTGGCGTGGTTAAACGATAAATAGGATGTGTTTTTTAGAAGAAGCAAGAGGCAGTTAGAAAACTATAAACATATACTGGAATCGTACACCGATTATGTGTGTTAATTTTAGTTTTATTTCACTTGTTTTGTCAAGAGTATTCCCCGTTATCAACACGAGTTTTAAAACACCAATGAAATAAATATTCATTATTTGGTGGGAAGAAACCACAAAACCGATGCCATTTGCTTTTTAAGATTTAAAGGCCTTTTAATTTTTTTCATTAACTGCATTGGTTATGTGCTCATCCGCTTTAACGTTCTGATTACAGTGAATATACTTTACTAACAATGTGAGAATTTAAGGAACATATTTAAAAAAAATACAGTCTTGTAATATTTAAAACTATCAACAAATAGTTTTATTTATAAATGGCTATATATTTTTTTTTACTGGAGCTTCATGTTTGAACAACAGATGTTTTACATTTTAAAAATCACGACAAAACACTCGATTACTAAAACTTAAAGAATGTTTTTGATTGAGTAATACTGAACATACATCATATTTAACTTGACGTCTCAGCATGTGGGGCTGAGTATTCAGAGAACGACGCGGATTCATATCAATTCCTACTGACATAATCAATGATTGACATTTAAATTTTTTAAATATTAGTATTTTCAAGAGTTAGTGATGGCTATCAGTGGCTTACTAATTAATAGGAGCAGCAAAAGGAGGTTTGATACTAAATAAATACACAGGACTATTCATAGTGTGTGTAATGGGTGAGTAAAAATGATGAAACATTTCCCCCTCATTAAAAGGGTTTTTAAAATGGCGTGTCTAAATTAGTTATAACATAAGCCTACTTCTAAAACATAAGGAAACTATATTGTTATATGTTTGGATACCGTAGAGCCAAAACTATGAAAATAGAGTAGAACCTGAATAATTCGGACTTGAAGGGGCAAGGGAAAGGTTCGAATTACCAAAAAATTCGAGTTAAATAAGCTTCTTAAAATGAATTCCCTTGTCCACTTCCTTTATCACCACCAATTTTTCAGCCAAAGTTAATAATTTATAGAATGTTGGCTTGGGCAACGACATCACGATACACACACATACACTATTGTAAAATATTTACTAAACCAAACTATAACCAAACAAAAACTAGACAACAGAATCAAACAAAAGAGACTCACACGTCACAAGAATATCGCTACGAACAAATCACTAAGAACAGCGCACGTAACCGCTCAAGAGGTTTGACCTTGACTACAGAGTACTGAACTATACGTGTAAACAAACACGTATGGGTAAGCAAGGGAGGGGAGGGGCATGAAGAAGGGTACTGACCGTATTCCAACGTCACCTCCCCTGTTTTCAAAAATAGAACAACATGGCGCCACAACTAGAAGTAGGAAACTTAAAATTCAGAGTAGTTTAAGAAAGGGCGAAAAGAGAAAAAATCAATTTTCTCAAAATCGCCTCTAACGATTTTAATTAAAATACGTATCTAGGTGTTGACTAAGATTATAAATAAACTGGTTATTTTCATTTTAACATGAAAATAAATTTTAGGGTACTTTACAGAAGCGGAAATTTTTGTATGTCCGCAACTATTTGAGGTACTAAATAACTTATAATTGCAAAATTGTAGTACTAATAAAAATGAAAAACTTTTATAGAAAATATATTTTTATAAAACCAACATTTCGAGGTGTTGGCAAATATATTAATACAAATTTGTGAGCTTTAGTTGTAAAGAAATACTAAAGTTTTAACGCAATAATTCTTTAATGCCATAGAATAATTAAATATAAATTTCTCAAATGTTTATGTAGTTTTTCCTTTAGCCTCTTAGGAGAAATGTTTGTAAAACAATTATATATCTCCATTTTAGACTCAATTGTCAATATTTACGTTTTTTATTGGGCAAAATTTATAAATGAGGAATTGAATATCAATGTGATGACATGAAGAGCTACAACGCCTAATAAAATGTTAAAACTTTAATCGGAAGTAGACATTTTGATACGAAGTGTTGACCTTTGTGGAGCCAAAATTGATCTTGTTTATCGGTCCAAACATACAAATGAGGACATTCATTCTTTAAAAACAAAACTATAAAATTTAAAACCGGGAGTAGAAAAAAGTTTTACATAATTATAGTGCAATTTATGCTTGGGTTTGCTAGTGTATATTATTCATTTAATATATATTACGAGTTTTCAGTTAATATTATCTATTTTCAAACAATAGAGCAAGAAAGTCAATGTGGAGTTCCTTACCGTTTATTTAACATTGTTTCAATACCAAATTCACGGGACCGGACGAAAAATTCGAATAAAAGAC
Organism: Timema poppense; assembly: GCA_902141375.1. NCBI lineage: Eukaryota > Metazoa > Arthropoda > Insecta > Phasmatodea > Timematidae > Timema > Timema poppense. The sequence goes on from CABFOV010008068.1 coordinate 13,154, forward strand.
GATTTCTAATTATGGAAGTTCAAATTAGTGAGGTTCCATTATAGTTAAATTTATATTAGCTTATATTTGGCGGGAAAACTCATCGAAAATGTATCATGTGATAAAAGAAGTTGAAAGCATAATTGATCAAATGTAATAACTCGAGTTTGTTTTAGATATTGTAATATTAAGGTACGCCTATTTTAGCAAGGTGAAAGTTTATTATGATTAGGATAGAAACCGTTAATAAATCGATGTCAAACTAAGTCAGATTCTAAGGTAAGTTTATGTCAAGTTAGGATGACTTGGTAAGGCAAATTCAAGTCAAGTTTAAGTTAAGTCAAAGTTATATCTTAAACTTTGAAAAACCCTATTTAGATACGGGAAACAAAACCAAGGCCATTGATAAGCACGCCATTTAAGTTATGTTAGTTGAGGTTTAATGAAGTTGGTTTAGAAGTAAGTTCAAGTGTAATTAAGTTGATATTGGCGGTACTCAAGAGAATCAAGTTTTAATTTTCAACTGATCCTCTATGAATCTATAGTTCGAGACCTAGAAATGTCAGAATTTGAAAATATAATGTTGTGAAAGCAGGCGGTGGAACTGAAGATCATTATAATCAGTATCGTGGTTGCTAATAGTCCCACATGCTTCATTCAATTGTTAATATAGATAGTTAAGATGGGAGTGTAGGAAACAGGAATTAAGGTAAGTATTTTTTTTTTTTTTCGATCCTTATTTCAAAACATTTTTTTGGTCAAAATAAATCAAATAATTTTCCAGTAGAAACATAGTTCAATTTTATTCGCATTGTGACCTCACTAGTTTTTAAATATTTGTCGAATGTATTCTGGAATTGAATAAAAACTTTTTCTCTTCATTTAAAAAAGGTGTCATTAAATTCTAGGACACCAATGAAAGATATTCAAGAACTGTTGATGTCAACATGTGAAAAAAAATTAAACTCTATGATTGATCGGGAGCAATATTTTATATATTTTGGTCAAAAAAAGTTTTGCCAAAAGAACTGTAAAAATACTGTCCTTAACTCATATTCGCTAAGCTTCATCGTTGAGTGTATACCATGATTATTATAGGAAGTCAAACAAAGGTGGACTGGGCCGCTGCCAGATATTTCGGTGGGCCTGTTTGATTTGGGCTTCCGAATATACTTTAAACTAAGATAAATTCATCCATTCTACACAAATAGCTGGTGACAGATCATTTTACAAACTTAAGTAATTCCAAAATAAGCTCCTCGCTACTGTCTAACAATTTAGAAGCATTTTTCTAATGCCCGTAGAAAGTAGAATCCAATGTTTTTAGTGGAAAGAATAACGACATAATCGTCGATAATGTAAAGGCATGCTTTTCCTCACTATGTTTCTGTGTATATCATTTCATTTATGCTATTTAGTGGAGTGTTTCTGCAACAATTTATATTATCTCGCTTCACTTATCTTACAAGTTTTGAGGAAGTATATTCATTTTTAGGCAAAGGTGCGAAAAGGGTGAGTGTGATGAACCGTACCATTTATTTTATTTACTCTACGTCTTGTGGTGGGTCGTTATTATTGTATTGAGCTTTGAAAAATTCTCAATTAATAAAATAAAACTATAAAATAAGAAAGAGGCTCAAGATAAACCCAACAAATACTTAGTGAAGCAATTAATATGGAAAAGTATTAAGAGCGGAGGGGTTAAGGTTGACTGGAACGGGGCGCGAGAAAAACCCAGTGTTTTTGCAGTTTTTATGGAAAAAACGTTTTTTTTGGACCAAATAAATATAATATTGCTCCAGTACAAACATAGAATTAATTTTCTTTCCATGGTGACCTTAAAAATTCCTTTAATATCTGTCAAGGGTGTTCTGGAATTTATTGAGAATTTTTTCTCTTAATTTAAAATGTTTGTTAGATAATGCTCATGACAAATATTCAACAATTGTTGAGGTCACCATGTTAGGAAAATTAAACTATATGTTTGTACTGGAGCAATGTTTGATTTATTCTGACCAAATAAGTTTTGACATAAAAAATGCAAAAACACTAGCCTTTTCTCGCGTCCCCTTCCATCACACCTTAATGGAGATATAGTGGAGGGGTAACATTTCAAACATATTCAATTAACAGAAAAATTACAACTTGGACACGGGAATCGAACCCAGGGCCTTTTTCTTTGCACGCCAATGCTCTACCACTGGTACAAACTAATTCGTCTCGTAGCCAAGGTCATTTTTAATTGGCACACTAGAGACAAAGACCCTGGGTTTGATTTCTACATCCAAGTTGACATTTTTCAATTTTTTGAATTTTATTCAGCTATCAGGACTGATCCTGTAGATAGGCCTAACCATCCCGTATCAGTTTGTTATATACAAGAGTTAACATTTTCAAAGATGCATGATAGTCAAAGAAAAAACATTGTGTTTTTAAAAAAAATCTTACAATTTATGCGTATTATATAATATACTAGTACATATGTAACAATTTAAGATGCGTTAATTCAGGTTTCGGTTAAGTTGGGATAAGATAATCTAAAAGAAGCCATATTTAAAATTAGTATATGCAAACCTAATAACAATAATAAACAATATTTGAATAAAACATTCTTTTAACCCTCACGTTTTCAACAGTTGATAATATATTTGACTTAAAAACGTTTAACTGGTTTTAGAAGCATGGAGTGATTATATTATTTAAAAGAACGAGACAATGTATCCAGATTGACAACAACAAATATCCCTTGGCACAAAACATCACCTTGATTTTATTTATTTTTTAAATCACTACTTGAATCACGTCGCACGCAAACAATTAATCAGTGTGGTTTTAAGTTTAAGAAATGAGCCGAAAAGAAGTTAGGGAGGGTAATCATATTAATTAAGCTCACGTTTAGCAATCAAAAGTTATGTTCACTGAGAAGTCCCCCAGCCAACACTTAAGAGCGAGCTAAAGGAGACACACGTTGTTAAGATACGACACTATCGAAGAAAGCAGAGTAGCATGGGATGGCATAAGCTAATGTTGTTTGTAATACGGCTCCATTACGTCATTAATGGAGGTACTGTGGGGGGAAAAACTGTGTGGTGGGGGCAGAAGGGGAAGATAATGGAGAAGTTTCAGTGGACTAAACTAGTTGGAAAGTCTTTTAAACTTTAATTAAATATTCCAAACAAAAAGTAGTTTTTTTTTAATTCCAATTATTTATTCTTCGAAGCCACGTTGTCTTAAAAAAAACTAGTTAAAGCTATCGTTTTGAGCAACTATTTTTATAATTTTACTATAGTTAACTTCAACTGGTTAGTTACATAAGATATTAAATTTAATCAAAGTTTCTGATAAGAAACTTGAACAATCTTGCTTTTAGATGCTATGGGTGTCCTTAGGTTAAACGCTTATTAACTAACCCCACGCGTCAAAGGTAAAGGAAGCCGTCTGGATTTCAATTTTTTGTTTGGTTCGATATTGACTTAACTTAAATTGAGGTATTATGTGCGCGAGCTCGTAATGTCACCTTTAGTAAAGATTCTCGCTACTATGATTTTGGTAGGAAGAACAGTATAAGTTAGTTACTAAAGTTACTAAAACAATTTTAATATATTCATACATAAAGTCGTGTTATCTGCAGCTGTCACTTTTGATAAATATCATCAACACCTATAGAATAACACAGATAATATAGTAATATATTATCATTTTTGGCTGCAAATAAATATATTTAAATTTCCTCTACTGTTCTTCCAACCAAAATCAGGGTATATGTGTTTGTTGAGACAAAATAAGCGTGCTGTTTTTTATGTTGATGTTTTCTTGTGGTGAACCAATTTTGTTTGTAAAGGGATTATATTAAAAGTTTCAAAACAAATTAGAAATAATTATTGCTATAATTATTTATCAATATTTTTTTGTCAAGTTGAAGGAAAATGGTTAAGATAACAGCCCACAATTAAAATTATTATGAAATATGTTTAATTTCAGGTCGCGAGCAATCGTGTATTCTGTCTGTAAATATTTATGCGATTGTGTTCATCTAATGATTTAGAAACTAGAATATGTTTCTTTGAAAAATGGGTAATACTTTTAAGATAGATATTTTGTTCCTACAGTTTGTAAATATTAAGTCAGGAATACAAACCTGACAAGCTAATATTGATATTGTTTGGAACCCCAAAAAATAAAAGCTAAGATCATTCAGTTATTTTGGTTAAGTAGGCATGTGTTTTTATTCGGCTGACTTCAAAGTAAAAACTTAAGTTTGGAATAGGTTGAATTCTCTATTTTATTTAAAAAAATTCATCCGTAAGACGTTATCTACACAGTTATTTAGTACTTGTGGTCGATAATACTTTACTAAGAAATTATCTAAATGTTACAGCTTGGCTAAATTCACTTTACTTAACATACAAGTTAAAAATGGCAAATTGTAAAATTAGACAACACAATACGTAAACTACCAAATATGTACTTAGCTAATTTATTTTCATCATGGTTGGTACGGTGCACATGAATTGCGGAATCACTCATCCGAGGTTGGTAATACCTTTACACGAACTGCGGAGTAAAAATTAAATCTATAGTGACTTTGTTCAGAATGGAAAATCTAGGTTAGGTTAGGAGTTAGGTTAGGCTAGCTTATGTTAGGTTATGGTTTAGGAGTTGAATGTGATTACAGGTTGTTCCTAAAATCAAGTGCACAGGCTGACATATATACTTTATTCCGAAGTTCGAATGCGCCCGGTTGATGTAATGTCAAGGTGATTACCAGATAAACCAGTTTCTTTTGAGTTAATTTAATGTTGAATAGAAAAAAATCATAATTAAAATAGCAGTCATTATGTGACATATGTAAAGACTTATAAAGAATGTGTGAAATGTATAAAATAAGGCTGAACAAAAAAAAAAGTTATATTAATCTCAATTAAATTATTTCCTTAGTAGAAATAGTTTGTTAAATAATCATGTACATTAAATATACAAATGTTTGAACTAAACACCGGATTTTAAGATTGTTTCTAACCAGAAAAGGTTTTATAAGGAGTGAAAAAAACAAGACTCCATCATAATTAGCAGATTTCACAGAGTTGAAAATGGTTTCAGCACTAGATTCGTGTTTGTTTTTCGAAGAAATGAAGAAGATAAATAGTCTACATTTTGTATCTCACACACACACACACACACATACACACATACACACACACACACACACACAAACACACAAACACACAATCGTTTGATCATAGGAAAGTGAAGTCTGCTTTATGGCTGTACAAACCTATCTCATCTTATTCATACAGATCTTTTCAAATCAACCTATTACCTTAGAGACGGGGTTTGAAAATAATTTACATTCATTACTAAAATAGGCCTTCGATTTATTATCGAAAAAAACCAAACAAGAGATAATCGTGTCAGTATTATCTTAATAAGGCTTGAGAGATTAAACAAAAAATAAAAATCTTTACTTTAATATTTTTTTAATTATTAAATTAATGTTGTGTGTTTAGGAACAGAAAATAGAAAATGGAGAGAAGAAGAAGAAATATAAAAAGTGTGACTTAGCTGTTCCTTCAATAAACAATCAATGTAACAACAGTTTTATTGTGTATTATTGTGTATTATTGAGATATTAGTGGAGAGATCACCAACCTACAATATAAACCACAGGTTCTGAAATTACACACGATGAAACGCGAACTAAACTAGTTACAATTCTAGAACATTTGTTGACAATTCAATTTACTTTTAAGTCGTTTGCAGATTAATATTTCGGCTATGTTTCTAAATATTACATCAATGACCTCACTATCGATATTATTTATTTGAAGCATGGCAACCTATTTAAAAAAAATTTTAATATGTGCATAAATGAATTTAAATTCTATTTCTCTTTTAACCCTAATGTCCTTGTCTGTAAAATTAACAAATTAATTTTAAGCTATTGTTATTAGCAAGATGAAGGGATTGTTTAGCACATTTACACATCAACAATGTTTTTATTTATTACTTGTTCCTATTGATTAAGAAGCTTATAATGGTAGTGTTACTCAACCCTCTGTAATACCGACACTTAACATGCAAGTTATACCGTACAACCAGTTAGAAAGCCTGCCTCTCATCCTAAGAGTTAGGGTTCGATCCCAAACTAGATTATAATAGGGACGATTGTTCCCTCAAAAGATTTAAACAAGTATTATCAGAAGTAAGTTATTAGTAATTTTATTACCTAATGTAAATCCAGTAATTGCGATACAATAGGTTTACGAGAAAATATTTAATTTAATCTTTTTTACACTTAATAATAATAATAATATTTAGCACCGCGTCTTACTACCCTTTCGGGTTATACGCTTTTAGTACTAATTACTCTAATGGATTAGGAATTGGGAAGGTTGAGTTAGAGGAAGTGAACCCGCATTTGCATGGAGGGAGAGTGGAAAACCATTTAGGAAAAACCACCCCAGTTCACCCNATTCGAACCTCAATCTCCCCGTCCTCGGCAGTCGAGCTCAACACGACAAGCGCGTTAGCCAACTACGCCACCGAGGCGGGTTTTTTTTTTTACACTTCTTAAACAACTATTTGTTAGTTATCACACCAGAATGTGTAGGTGTTGTATAGTACAATTTGCAGTGGATAAGCAGGTCTAGGTTCAAATTTCGGCCAGGTACAATGAGGTGGTTATTCCTTCAGTTTGTTTCCCTCATCGTCTATGCATATGATGGTACACTTCCTCTAAATGCCACTTTTTTAATCCCTACAATGGTAGTGTAAATATTATAATAGTCCAGACGTTTAGCGAAACGCGGTGAAAATGTACAAAATGTATTATCATGCGTTAGGATAGCGCAATGTACCAGGGTATTCATGTCAAATAATACTAAAGGAAATAAATTTTGATTTAAAAAATCAACATAGCATTTTTTACAATTGGAAAACTTTTAAAACTCATAGTTTCATTATTAATGCTCAATATTCTTAAGACCTTTTTTTTTCCACGTCAATTGGACTTTTGTTATAAGATCTACGCGGATAAATAATTTAATTAATTACATATTTAATGTTTTATAAATGAAATAGATGGTATAGAAATGAATGTATTATTACATATAAATATTTATTTGGGCTAAATTTATTTTAACTTGGTAAATAGCTGGTGATTCATCAATTTAAATAAATGAATTCGCATGGCCCCATTATGAAATTACTCGAAATTAGACCAAAAATTTTAAACATATTTCGTATATTATGATAATTATTTTTAAAAAAGTTTACAAATGTTTAGTATGGCATCCTATAAATTAGTGATTTTTTTTTTTAGTTTAGCCCGTATGCTTGCGCACCTAATAATAAACTATACAAAAACATTTTATAATAATAATAATCATTTAAGTTAACATATCCACCTCAAAATGGGAGCTAAAAGTTGATTAATGTGGACTTGAATTACTTTAAAATATGTTAAATAAATTATGTAGAAAAATACTAGCTTTGAAGATTCTATGGTACCACAGAGTTGTGCAATAATAATAATAATAATAATAATACAGTTAGTAAAAGTATGTGGCACGCTATTCAAATTGAGTGTGGAAGACCCATATTTACCTTAGAATAAACATACACCCCAGGAACAGATTCCAAAAGACAATATATTTCCATAACCTGAAAATCAAAATGTAGTCGCCTTTGCCATGAGCCAAATGTTACCCTGAAATTTTCGGAACCACTTCGTTTGGTTTATCTCCCGTAATGAGTGAATGGTCAGCGTCTTTAATTCTGAAATTATAGATAAAAGATGGCGTATTAAAATGAAGTTAGCATGCAAATTAAACGTAGCCATACAAAGGCGAAGCCTATACTTAAAATATCTTGTAAGTAGCCCTCTCTATAAGCCATCATTTGTACGTGAAAGGAATTAAGTTAGGGTAGAATCAAACCATGGAATAACAAGAAATGGATGTATTCTAACTTTAGAGCAAAAACAGAATAACAAGACCCTGGAATAAATGGATGCATACATTCTTTGGAATAAAGGCAAGGTATATAACAAAACCAAGGAATAAAAATAATGAGTATATATTAAATTTGGAATAAGGACAAGTGTAAACATACCATGGAATAGCAAGGAATGTACGCCGTAAGGAATTGTAAGCATTTTAAAAATGGTCCAGGAGTTTTATTAATTTTTAAATATATTTTTAATATAAGAAAATATTAATAAAGCGATACAGGAAAATAGTTTAACGTTGTTTATTTGATAAATATTAGAAACTGGTACGGAACTCAACACGGGCTTTCTCGATATATTGTTTAAAAACTGATATATTTACTCAAAACTCATAATATATGTTAAACTAAATAATATACATTAACAAACCCAAGCATAATTTGCACTATTACTTACGTAAAACATTTTTTTAGTCCCAGTTTTAAATTTTATAGTTTCATTTCTAAAGAATGTCCACATTTGTATGTTTGGGCCAGTAAAAATGATCGATTTTGGGTCCACAAACGTCAACACTTCGTATTAAAATTCCTACTTCCGTTTAAAGTTTAAACATTTTATTAGGTGTTTCACATCTTCAGGTCATCGCATTGCTATTCAATTCCTTATTTATAAATTTTGACCAATAACAAATTTAAATATTGACTATAGAGTCTAAAGTTGAGATAGATAATTGTTGTACAAACATTTCTCCTAAGAGGTTAAAGGAAAAATTACATAAACTTTTTGAGAGACTTATATTTAATTATTCTATGGCATTAAAGAATTGTATTCATATATTTGCCAATACCTCAGACTGTTGGTTTTATAAAAATATATTTCATATAAAAGTTTTTAATATTTTTAATAGTACTACAATTTTGAAATGAGCTATTTAGTACCTCAAATAGTTGCGGACATACAGACATTTCCACTTCAATAAAGTACCCTAAAATTCATTTTGATAGGAAAATGGAAATATCCAGTTTATTTATAATTTTAATCAACGCCTATATACGAATTCTAATCAACATCGTTAACGCCGATTTTGACAAAAAAACAAACTATTTTTTTGCTTTTTCACTTTCTATTAATCTACTCTTAATTTTAGGGTTAAACATACATACAGACAGATGGCATTAAAAAAACAACTTTTTAGAATTTACGCACCAGAACGGAACCCTTAAAGTCGTTTTACCGAAATATTGAGAGTAGCCATTTTGTTTGAAATATCTATAAACGTTTTGAAATGGAATTTAATTAAAATCGTTAGAGCCGATTTTGAGAAAATTGACTTTTTCTCATTTTGTCATTCAGTACACTACCCTTAATTTTAGGGTTGGATAGCCAATAACAAAAACTTATCGGGGCAACCCTATGAAAACCCTAGATACCAAGTTTTAGCCTGATCGGTAAAATAGTTTAGGCTCTAGTCGGAGGTACAGAACGCACGGAAATTCAAAAATCATTTTTTCGGATTCGATGGATCATGAAACGTCGAGATTCATCAAAATCTCGAGTTTTATTTTTTTGACGATCACAATACTATCTCTACCTGTAAGATAGCAAGAAAGTACCAATTAACGATACTATTCTAAATTATTATTTTCACGGCCTCTTACTACCCGTTCGGGTTATACGCACTTACGCTAATGTGTAATGGTAGGGTGATTGTGAGATGAAATGGAGGACCTTCAGATTTAACGTGCATCCGAACCACGGTGGAGGCCTGTCATTCAACACATTCACAAGTTGTGATGAATACACATCTTGTCAGAGGTGAAGGAAGGGTTTGGTAATAAGATAAATCTATGCTAGGAGCGAGGGCTGAAACCTGGATCCCCAACACATAAGTCCGACACCTTACCCCTAGACCACCAGGTCACCCTTTATTATTCTAAATATTCAACTTTGGGCTCACGAAAAGACTGAACTAGTGGCTTCACCGTTAAATTGATTGTCATAAAATGAGAAATTTGTTTTAGGGTTCTTTAAAAAAAGCCACAATCAACAAGGGCTTTACTTCCTTTCCAAAGATGTTGAGCTTCGGATTCCTGTCGCTCAAGAAAAATCCGCCGATCACGGTTGGGTTCGAACCCACGAACATCTGACCTCGAGGTCAGCACTTTACCCCAAGATCATCAAGGTCGACTTCTCCGAAAGAAACACATAGTTTAACTTTCTACAAATATTAATATTAACAGTTCTTAAATATTTGTAATAAGCACATTCACATTTGATGATAAACTTATTTAATCACATGAAATAATTCTCATCAATTTCTAGAGCAAGATAGACCGATACTCAAACAATTATTTGTTATGAAAATTAAATTCTATGTTTCTGATGGAAACATGTTTTATTCAATTAGCTAATTATATATATAATTATTTTTCTCTAAAAACTGCAAAAATACTTCCCTTAACCCGTAATGTTTACCATCCAACCTTAATAAATAAAGCAAACCGTTCTTTAAACGGGACCAGGAGTAGATAGATACATCCATCTCCACTTCCGAGTGAGTGATCGGTTGAAAGCTGAGACCCTATAACAAAATTGGGTGTGGGTAAAACTAGAAAGAATGAAGGTAAGGAGGGATAGTTTTCGAAATTACAGGGTTGAGGTAAACGTGTAACAAGATGTAAACGGCGGTGACTGGTTGAGCCACCATAGCCTGTTATTGTCCAATGTTCTACTCCCCTGGAGCAAAGGGGGCTACATACGCACATGAATACATACACCTGGATATTCTACCGTAAACCTTTAATTACCAGATACATACAGCATCGTCCAGAAATACAGACACCACACCACGTCCAACCATGGAGAAACCTTTGCTCGGGTGATATCACGTTCCTTGATAATCTGAGAATCACTGGTTCGATTATTAACAAGTATAGAATATTAATTACAAGGAAATAGTTTATCGACACACACGCACGCGCGCGCCGTTCCCTTACAGGGTAGACAAGAAATCATACATATAGCTCAAAAAACAACTCCTTACTTAATCCATCCTCACAAAATTTCTCCACACTTACCTATACTTGGATACTGCCTTCGCTTAAACAACATTTATACAGCGAGTCATGTATGCTCTTTTTCAAACATTCTTCTACAACATTTAGCCGTATGGATTAAGAATTTTTACGTAATTTCAGACGAGCCAATTCTCTATTTGACCCAATGTGAGTGCACACAGCTTGTAGGGGGCCTGCAGGCAATATATGTATACATACACCCTTATACACTTCTCTCCCCCCTTTTAATTTAGTTACCTTAGCTATAATTTAAAATTTTGTTTGGGTTTTCTGTTGTTTTATTACCTAAATGGTTTCCCATAGTGAGCATTTCACGCACATTTCCTCCAAATTTCTGCCATACTAACCCCTTCTCCATTAGTGAAAACATGCAGACAGATTGGATGGGTAGTAGGACACGGTGCAAACACAAAGTAAACGGGCAGTTGAACCGAAGAACATTTTACTCACACGCTTCGGTGGCCACATGGTCTAATACGCTACTCTCGCATTAGACTAGACTGCCTATGACGGGGATATTGAGGTTCGAATCTCGGTCGGTATACTGAGGTCTCCCTCCACGCACATACGAGTACACTTCCTCTAAATATAACTTTCCTAATCCCTGAAACATAAGCGTAATTAGTACATAAGCATATAACCCGAACGGTTAGTAAGACGCGATGCTAAAAAATGTTTTTTATTTTCAGTTATATTTATTAAATGTCAATAAAAAGTCTAGATAGATCCTCCAATTCTGTAAATTATGATGCTCAGCATATTAAGTATTTTATTGTGAAACTTAAGCTGCAAATCCTTAAAGATAGGATTGTAGGCCTAACCTCCACGGCGTCAGCTGGCAGTCAAACCATACCGACCAAGCGGCCGCCACCTAATGGCGAGGCTCATGCCAATATATGCGGATAGAGAGTGCAATGTTGTATTTACATCAAACGCTTCCACCGCTAATCTCAGTTTTCTAAACCGAGGCTGCTACTTTATTATTCGATTAACTCATTTGTCCACACGAGGCTGAGTTGA
>CABFOV010008069.1:0-17849 GCA_902141375.1 Timema poppense
GAAACTCACTGTAAAACATTGTGTATTTTCTTTTATTATATTATTATGCCCGTGCGAAGCCGGGTTGGGCTGCTAGTATACTTATAATATTAATACAATAAATAATATTAATAGGATATTATATATTAATATTATTACTTAGTCTAATAAAATATTTATACTATAAATATTGTATTGTGTACACTTCGTAGGAATGTCTAGTTATACTATATTTCGGCTCCATGCAGTAATTATTTTACCTTAACAAATTGTATATAAAAATCATAAAATTGCAAGTTTGACCCCTTATAGCTCGTGATCCGTAATTACTTAAAATCATTAAATCAGTAACTATTTATAGCTTATAATAACTATATACTTACACTTCACTTGTTATAATTCTGCAATCAAATTTGTATTGTTTAGTGAACTCAATGGCTCACAAAGGCACATTTTTATCGGAGCAACAAAATCATTATTTCTTTTTCAAGCAAGATTAAGACTTACTTTTCCTTTTAACCAAACAGTTTAAAATCTGCAACAACCCAAGCATAAGCCATTTCTTAGAAACTTGCAATTCAATTTGCTCCGGGATTGAAATGACAAGTTCCGTTTTCCAATTAAGTTAGATTTAACGAATCTTTAGACTTCAGAGAGGCGTTACCGAGTGGAATACGGGCAGTTTCTAATCTATTAACATCGTGAATTCCTCAGAAATTATTACATGAAAGGAATTTAGTAATACTACTAGGTCTACTAGTAGGAGGTAGAATACCCCTAACGTTGCATAAGGTGGAAATGCTCTCAACATACAATGTATATATTTAATTAGTTTTAGAAATATTTGTAAGATAAAATAACCACTAAATAAGGAAATTTTTTGAAATATTTAGTAATTATAATTTTTCTGAAAGTGAGTTATACATTACATCATATAATTTAAGACTTGACCAATTGAATGAATGAAGTAATATAAAGTAAAAACCAATCATTAATAATCATCACTTAAGCTGCGGCCGAAGGGAGCTTAAGTATTTTTACAGGTTTTATAAAATTGATTTTTTTTTTTGCCAAAATAAATCAAATATTTATCCAGTAGCAACAAAGAGTTTAGTTTTCTGCACATGTTAATATCAACAGATCTTGAATATGTTTCAAGGGTGTCCTGGAATTTTGTCAAAATCTTTTCCCTATATTTAAAAAGTGTTGACAACATTCCAGGGTATCCTTGACAAATATTCAAGATCTGATGATATTAACATGTGCAGAAAACTAAACTCTATGTTGCTACCGGATAAATATTTGAATTATTTTGGCCAACAAATTTCAATTCTATAAAAACAATAAAAATACTTGAGCTCCCTTCTACCTTACCTTAAAGAGCTCAACACATATACCTAAATCTTCCTATGAATGGACATATCTGACAACTAGGAAGAACTATTGGATATACCATTGAATATTGATACGCCAAACCATGTAATAAACTGCTGTCACTTTTCATAAATACTATCAATACCTATAAAATAGGTTTAAATATAGTAAACTATTATGAAGTTTGGTTGCACAAAATAATTTTTTTTAAATAAAACGTACTCAAAGTGCCCATTTTTATAGAAAATTCAAAGTACAATCCGTTTGCCCTTAAAGGTAGCTCTATTACCTACTATGACCCTCTCTTATAATACATTGTGGAATAATGCCAGGCAAGCTTGGTACCTTACAGAGCAGACGAAGGGTACACTAAAAGATGGTAAATCTTTATATGTATTTACAAAAAAATGAATTGTTTATATTTCCATTTATTTATTTAAATGTGATTGCTGGAGTTGAACATTTAAGGATTATGGAAAAGGTTTATCAAAGATTGGATTCAAAAGTCTTGATTATGTGCACACTATTGAAATAGAAATCTGTTTTATCACCATTATTTCAATATTGGACTAAGCACCATCGCACTGGCAAGTGCTCAATATATGCTCATCATTTGTTGATCATTTGTTCAACATGTGCTCAACCAATCTTGAATGTAAACAATACATTTTATTTAACGGTTTATATCAGAGATGAATATCGACTGCACAAGAATTGAAAACTAGAAAGTTTTTTAGAGATTCTCTCCCTTGTTTTCTTGTTTACCGGCGTTGAATGTCGGATGAAACCCTCAGAGAAGGTAGTTGGTTTGTTAATACATAAGAGTACCGATCTGTTGTCACAGACCATAACCTCTTTTTGTGAAAGTGTTTATTGATTGTGGAAGGAAGGTGGAGATGGGTGAAGGAATTGTGACGAGGGGAGAGTATTATGTTGTGAAGTAACTATATCGAACCTTAGTACACTGCGATGATAGACACAAGCGTAGTCAGGCCAGATGTGTAAGATGGTGTGTGTGTTTGTACTATTTGGATGACCTGAAAAAAAAAACACAAATTCATATTAGACACTCAATGAAGGATGAATAAACGAGTGCGAGTTTTAAAGATAATTTAGTGACGGATGTCAATTTGGTTCTAGTGAATGGGGTAAATAAGGAATTAAGGAAAGGGAACAAGGACAGGCTGGTTTGGAATTTATTGGGGTAGGTAAGGGACACCTTGATCCAGTCTTAGCTTTTTGTACATACTTTGCTCTTGGGGGTTGTACTGCCCTAGGTTTCGAACTATGGCGTTTTCCTCCAAATCTTGGGTTCTGGTGTAGAATATTCTGTTTCTTTCTACGAATATCTCCCTTATCGCCTTTATCCCAGTCTCAGCGTGGATGAATGCGTTATTCGTTCTGATGGTGACTCCCAGTATGCAGCTGAGTACCTTGTTTTGGACCACCTGAAGCTGACTCAAAAATTTGGCGCCGCATAACTCCACGATTCACAGGCTTAGACTAGTAAAGGAAGGACTAGACTCCTAAAGAGGAGAAGTTATATTGTGGTATTCAGCACCTGGCTCTTGAAGAGTACATAGTTCCGGACGAGGACCCCCATTGATATTTTCCTCGAGTTCTCGACGTGATGTTTCCAGTTGAGGCGAGAGTCCATTATGACACCGAGATATCTAAATTCATTAAAGAAGAGGATGTCTTCACCCAGGACACTAAACTTGTCCAGTGGCTGGATCCTCCTTTTAGCTATCCTGACAGCCATAGCTTTTTCGGGGTTTACCTTTACTTTCCACTTTTCCAGCCAGTCGCCGAACTGGGCTAGGAATCTTTGCATTTGTTTAAAACCGTACCTGATGTTTCTGTATGAAGTGAAAAAGAGTGTGTCATCCGCAAATAGCCTGACACTTAATTTTTGAGCTGTGGGGATGTCGGAAACATAAATGCTGTACAGAAACAGTGATAGGGCAGATACCTGAAGCAACCCTGCTCTGATGTTGTGTGGGGATGAACTCTTGCCTTCCATTTTCACCCTGAAGTAACGACCGTGGAGGAAGCTTCTTATCGTGTGGATGTACGTCCTAGCGAAGTTGAAGTCGATCATCTTTCATAGGAAGCCAGCGTGCCAGACCTACTGTCTACTGTCTACTGAGATAAGGATCCTGGATTTGATTCCTGGCATGAGCAAACAATTTTTCATTAGTAAAATGATTTAAATTGTTTATTAGCTGTGTGCTGATATAATCATTAGGTTCGTTGCACGTTAAATACCTCTAATATATGAAAAAAATATTTCTAATGTCATAGTGAATGTATAATTATGTAAAGGTATAGTACAATTTTCTTGTGGACCCCTCTTCCTCCTAGAAAAATAAGTTTTCTACGCCATTGCCAATCAATATCTGTAAAATTATCACTAACTAATATGTAAAATGTTATCAATGTCGGACGATTTTCTTAAAAAATAAATGTCCCTTCCAATGAGAATCCGACTGTACAGTACATAATATTCTATATCGCAATCAACAACCCAAAAGGTCCCAAGGGAGTATTAACATGTCTAATATATATTTCATCTTTTGTTTGGTGATTAATTTCACAGAAAGGTGTAATTGAAAGTATACTTAACTCACAAATCATTCCTGGTATTTATATAATTCTAATAGCTTGTTCCTGGGTAGTTGGTGTACTCGCGTTTCTTCGCCATACCTACAAGATTATCCATTATAAAGGCAGGACGTTTCAGCAAAAGCGTGCAAAAATTAAACAGTACATAGGGGATGCTCTAACGAACATTTTGAAATAGGAAACGTGTGTGATGCGATATAGGCCTAGGCATGTGGCAAAGAGCCTAAAGACTATTTTGTATGTGGATATCTCAAATGACTTGTGTATGAGACCCCAGTGGACAAAGTCTTGGAATTGGTTGCCAGGATTGTCGTCGCCTGTGATGTGATTCGCAACACGTGTGGAATATTTGAACGGGTGCGGCAGAATCTCATACGAAGATGTCATACTCGCATTGGGGTTGGTGGCCGTCATATTGAACAACTGTTGTGAGGTACGAAATGGTAGGTTTCCTCCGGTTTGTCAATGATATGGTATACTGTACGTATTGTTACAACTAAATATAAATACATTACATGTAATTATTAGCTGTAAATAAACCGGACATCAGTAACAGGTATATACATGTTTAGGCCCATATCCCACCTCACCCCTCACACGATCCCTATATCAAAATGTTCGGTAGAGCATACCTTATGTCTTGTTTAACTTTCGCACGCTTTCACTGAAACACCCTGTATAGAGAGACCTGAATTATTGAATTGGCCATACATTGACAAACAATGAATTATTTAGCTTCTAAGTTTGCCGGTTCTAACTATTGATAAACTATTAATTTCGAGACCAACACAAGACGTTATGATTTCACGTCGACCACAATTGTCTTGGTGTAAAGTGCTTACCTCAGGACCGGATATTCATGGGTTCAAATCCAGTTAGGGTCGACGGATTTTTCTTGAGCAATAAAATCTGTAGCACAACTTTCTTCGTGGAGGAAGTAAAGCCGTCGGTCCCATGCCAAATGTGGCATGTATAAGAACCCTGGAAAGTATTTGAAAATAACCTTCCTGTCAAAATTATTTAGGCATTTCCTTGTCGCTCATAGAAATTCTAGTGCGCTGATAGGCTCAGTCGATTCAGAAAGTGAACGTTAAATACGATAAATACATTTATTAAAAAATTACAATTTATATCCTGTCTTTGATTTATATATTTTTTTATATTTGTCAATAAATTGAAGCTAGCATAATTTTTTCCGTGTCATAATTTATTAATGAATCATGACAATGATATAACCATACTGTTCTTTTTTTACGAACGTATATTTAGAGAACATTTTAGAAAACACAAATACTTTTTATAAATTAATGTTAATATTTTACTAGTGTAATTTCAAAAATATTGATTATATCCAACAAAAATATCTGCTGTAGAGCACATGATCTAACGTGTGAATAATTAAAAGTAGATCAATAAAGCAACATCAAAAGTTTTGTTTACTGTATTCTTAACAGTGATAGTTGAATCAATTAAAAAGTCTATGTACTATTTTAAAATATATTCACGGATTTCAACTCCACTGTTTTTTTAATTGAGTATACGAAAAACTACGCCTTAATGCGACGTTTGGCTCGAGCTGTATAAACTATTTTAACTTGATGTTATCTGTGTGAGTTGAGATGGGCTTTTAAATATTCGTAGATGTAGAAAACCAATAGCAAGAAAAAATAGTTATAATCCTTTAGAATACCAATCCAATGGTTTAATTACAGACAAAATTGTTTGTAAAGATATGTAAAAAATAAAAAAATCATCTATTTTAGTGATCATATTAAAATTATTCATAAATTGTTCCTGATGCCCAATTAATTTTTTTTAGTTGAACAAGAGGTTATAATTTAATTAGATTTACTATTTGCTAAATCATAATTTTCAACTTTTTCTTTACACACCGTAGAGAAAGTATTGTGATCGTAAAAAAAATCTAACTTGATATTTTGATAAATGTCGACGTTTCATGATCCACTGAAAGAAACAAAAAAAGTTGTTTTCGCAAACACCGTATGTCTGACTGTACCTTTGGCTAGAGTCGAAACTATTTTACCGATTGGGCTAAAACTTGGTATCTGGAGTTTTCATAAGGTCCTCCCGAGGAATTTTTGGAATTAGATAACTAAACCTAAAATCAAGGGTAGTTTACTAAAGGCTAAAAAGAGAAAAAAAATCGATTTTCCCAAAATTTACTCTAACGATTTTGATTAAATTTTATATCTATACATTGTTTATCATTTTAAACAATATAACCACTTTCATTTTCTCATAGAAATGACTTTGAAAGTCCTTTAAATGTGGGAAATATTCTTATTTTCATAATTTCTCCTTAACTATTTGAGACACGAAATAACTTATCATTGAAAAGTTATAGTAAAGTTAAAGATAAAATCTTCTATTTGAAATATATTTTTATAAAAACAATAATTTCTAGGTTACAAGTATATATATATATATATATATATATATATATATATACTATTTAATTCAGGTCATCGGTGACATGGTGGTCTAGGGGTAAGGTGTCAGACTTCTATGCTGGCAGCCGGGGCTCAATTCTCGGTCCCGGCACAGATTTATTTGATTACCAAACCTTTCCTTCACCTCTGACAAGACATCTTGTGAATGTGGGGAATGCCAGGCCTCCACCGTGGTTCGGATTCCACGTTAAACTGTAGGTCCTCCATTTCATCTCACAATCACCCTACCATTACACATTAGCGTAAGTGCGTACAACCCGAACGGGTAGTAAGACGCGGTGCAAATAATAATAATAATAATTAATTCAGGTCTTCGAAAATGAATTTGGTTCTTATACTCTTTGGTGAACAAATTTGTTTCTATTTTCTCAATTTTTCTGTAACAGTTTTCCTAATGTCATAGATTAAGAAACAGATTATATTTTTTAATTAATGATCTTTGGTGTAGTGTTTCTACAACAATGTATAGACCTATTATTTTGTATCATAAATCTTACGAGTTTTTAGTAAATGTGTATTTTAAGATAAAAAAAATGGGAAAAAGTCCGTTCCATTGATTCCTTACAGAAATTTTATAAATAAAGTGAAAAAAATGAACAAAACCATCAGTCTCATCTAGTCAAGATTATTATTGATTGGGTGATATTGGGAATTAAATGTAGTTTGATTTAAAACTTTCAATCACTCTTACTCCACTCAAATTCTGACAAGAATAATTTAATTCCAGCCGTCTACATCCTTACCCGCCAGCGTAATTCAAGGAGCATGGCTGGGTGATAGGGGCAGCTTATTTAATAAAATATGTGTTATACATTGTATCTCATTTTTCCAGATTTTACATATTATAGTTCGATTACAAAAATATACGACATTCATGTCAAAACATGTTTACAAATAGACCGTGAGATTCTTAAAAAATGTGAATACCAAAGTTACCCCACGAAAAAAAAAAAACTTTAATAAAACATTCTTTTCATGCGGTACAACTCACATTTTTACCTGCTTTGCATGTCTTGGTTGATCCTTCATGTCTCGTCATTTTATTGTATAAAACACTAAGATATCTGCTAGAACATAAATAAACTATAAAAAGATTTGTAAACCTTATTAATTTAGTATAAAAAACCTTTGATGGATAGTCAAAGTTACATCATATCTCTTTTATCAAAGAAAGATGACAGTAAAATAACAGCCAGAGATGCGGAACTGTGAATAAATAACATCCATAGTGGCTGCATGGAGCGAGAGAATTTATACAAGATGTCTCGCAAATTTAATAATTAATGATCCGAAACCAGCTTTTTTTTTATTAAAAGTTAGGAATAATTTTTGTTGTTGATTTATCCTTATTAATAATTTCTCAGCCATCGGTCTAAACAAATTACTTAATTAATCCATGATTTAGGAAATCATAAGGTCATTGCTGCACTTACAAAATTACGCCATCTATCACTATATTTAACTTGTTCTATTTAGTAAAACTCTTTACACCCTATTTTTATCTTGAGCCAATTCCATTTAGGCCACCCCTTTGCACCCTATCGGTGTTTTGAGCTAGTTATATCCAGTCCACCTCATTAAGGCCTATCCCTTTATTGAGCTTGTTCTATATAGTCCACCTCATTACTCCCTATCTCTATCTTCAGTTAGTTCTATCCAGTCCACCTCATTACGCCCTATATCTATCTTGAGCTAGTTATATCCAGTCCACCTCATTACTCCCTATCTCTATATTGAGATAGTTATATCCAGTCCACCTCATATGCCCTCTCTCTTGCGTCTAGATCTTCTCAATGGTCTCTTCTAATTGGTTTTGCCAGTTATTACTCTGAACATGGTTCTAGAATTTACCATTCGGGATCATGTCCTCATCACTGTAGTCAATGAGACTTGACCATCCTATCTTGCGATATTTAGTTAAAGAAAATATTTTAAAAATAAGTAGGCCTACATTAATATTTCCTTTACCAATAAAAATATTGGTTTGTCAACCATAGTCAATGCAGCCCACTTAAATGGTCGAATTGTCTAGTTTCTCATTCGAGCAATAGTTGTAACGTGTTAGATACATTTTAACACTTACACTCAATGAAGCCCTATAATAGGTCTAAAACTATTACTACCTGATCTAATAAGCTCTAATAATGTTTGGCAGATATAGACTCACTACGAGATCACAAGCGGGAGACGCCCAGTTATCATCAAACATGCCCCAGTGAAGGAGTGAACTCGGCTTTGAAGACCAACACACAAACATCTAACAGCTGGGCCAGACGATGATCAAATGAGAGAGGCTTCCTTTGGGGTGTTCCCAACAGCCGTTGATGAGTGCTAGTGGTTGGGTGGCGTGATGTTAGAAGATTACCACCCCTCTTAGTACTTGGAGATAGCCCTACCCAATTTTCTCAGTCCCACTGGTATATAACAACCTGTCCTCGGTTCACGTATATCTATTCTATTATAACCACTGGTCGGAGGAACTGCTGGGACATATTCATGAACATCTGATAAAACTACGTACTGAAGACTGCGATGGTTGAGGCGTCTGATTCACCTCCTCACCACAGAGCTAGCTACGTCGGATACTACAAGTATTGAGGGATAATGTAAATTATCGTAGAATTTGAGCTCTATTTTTCTATATCCATTGACTTAGTTTTTGTATGTCAATACTACTAACTTTTCTTTCTATGCCCTTAAGGCATAGTTTATTGTGGTGAGCTTTGAGCTCTATTGTTCTATGTCCATATGACCTAGTTTTTTTATGGCAGTACTGACTTATTCCCCTACGCTCATAAGGCATAGTTTATAAGAGTGGGTTTAATGCTCTATTTTTCTATGTCTATTAGGCTTAGTCTCAAATATTAGGGTAAATATTAGGCTCCTTAGACTATATGACCATGCTGTGGCTGGTTTAAGGAATATAATTTAATAATGAAGGATACCAGATAATCTATTGCTTTGTTTCACGACCTAATTGGGTCTCTGACAATTGTCTCTGACGTATCTATCTGTGTACTGGAAAGCGGTTCACAACCTGTGGAAGTGCCACTTGCCCATAATAGTGGCCAACAGTTTTTTCTGTTGTGTACTGTTCGTCTCCCATATAGCGCCTTTAGCGTTAGTCACAAATGATCACTAGCTCATATAGTATTATTGTCTCCTTTCCAGGGTTACAGATTAAATATACTATTGATTGCTCAGACAGTACTAATTAGTAATTGATTTGCCGTATTTTCGTTAGCGCCTAGATTCCTGGCCGTTTGCCTAGAGCTAGTTTCTCTTTTAGAAGCTTAGAATATTGTAATGTCTAACTCTCTATGGAGTTAACTCAAGCTAGCTAGCTCACGTTAATTACTGTCCTTGCAGCTCCTTAAACTGGGACTAAATTTATGTATATTAATTCTTTATATTTGAAATTATGTGTTGTAGTTGGAAGCCTCACAGTCAGTTGACTGGAGTAGAATTATCTATGATAATTTTGTAATTAGATTTTATTACTGCTATTAATTATATCGCCTTAGAGTTGCTCCCCTTCATCCTATTTTATGAATTAGTAATTGTCCTGCTTTAACGAGTTACAAGCGTTCTTATTTACACCTATGACCTATATGTGTGGGCTATAGGGTGTACCTAGGTGCTTCACAACTGATGCTCCTTTGTCGGGCTATTTATATTACTGTAACCATTTATATTCTCATGTTTAAACAATGGATGGTTTGAATAATTGCTATCCATAATTCTTTGTACTTTCTATTGACTTGTTTGAATATTAATAAACTGATTTGTTACACTTTTAAATTATTCTTATAATTTGTTAAAAGGTGACCTGGCGGTCTAGGGGTAAGGTGTCAGACTTCTGTGCTGGCGGCCGGGGTTCAATCCTCGGTCCCGGCACAGATTTATCTGATTACCAAACCCTTCCTTCACCTCTGACAAGACATCTTGTGAATGTGGGGAATGCCAGGCCTCCACCGTGGTTNCCGTGGTTCGTATTCCACGTTAAACTGTAGGTCCTACATTTCATCTCACAATCACCGTACCATTACACATTAGCGTAAGTGCGTATAGCCCGAACGGGTAGTAAGACGCGGTGCTAATAATAATAATCTTATAATTTGTTCCTTCCAATCAACATTTATAAGTTTATCAACGTTGTATAAATTGGACTGAGGATAATGATGTGATCGGGGGTTCTATACCAGTCGGGTGTACTGAGGGTATGTATTATTAAATGTAAATGCCTATTCATTCTTCTATCACCCAAATGCAGGTGCACTTCCTGTAGATCCAACTTTCCTTATCTCTTGACCCTTTAGTGTAATTAGTACATACGGGCAATGTGACGTTGTGACAAAAATCAATATGTAACGGAATTTAATCTTAAGCCAATGAAGTTTGGAATCAACTGATATTAAACAACCCGTTTCAATGGCAGCGTAGTCTAACGCGCTACTCTCGAAGTATAAAAGACTGCCGATGATGGGGAGATAGAGGTTAGAATTCAGGACGGGTATACTGGGGGTTATTTTTCTTCAATGGTTTTCTACTCTCTCTCCACGCAAATGAGGGTACACCTCCTATAAATATAGCCTTCCTAATCCCTAAAATCATTAGCGTAATTTGTACATAAGAGTATAACCTGCAAGGTTAGTCAGATTCAGCACCAGGTGGGGAGAACCGTGGGCACCTGGTTTGACACGCCTACAGGGTCTTACCCAACCATATGTACTGTATATGTATATATATATATTTATAGGGTTTGGGTTAAACCAGGCTTAGGTAAGGTTAGCTAACTATGTATGATACAACATGTCCAAGGTCGATTAATCGTATGGTTTAAGAAGAATGAAAACTAGTACTGCCTCTATTATTATTATTATTATTAGTACCGCGTCTTACTACCCGTTCGGGTTATACACACTTACGCTAATGTGTAATGGTAGGGTGATTGTGAGATGAAATGAAGGACCTACAGTTTAACGTGGAATCCGAACCACGGTGGAGGCCTGGCATTTCCCACATTCACAAGATGTCTTGTCAGAGGTGAAGGAATAGTTTGGTAATCAGATAAATCTGTGCCGGGACCGAGGATTGAACCCCGTCCGCAGGCATAGAAGTCTGACACCTTACCCCTAGACCACCAGGTAACCCTACTGCCTCTAAAGTGAGCTGAAAGTGTAAGGATAAGGTGTCAGACTTCTGTACTGGAGGTACGGCATTCAATCCTCGGCTCCGGCATGGTTCTATCTGATTACCAAACCCTTCCTTCACCTCTGACAAGACGTGTATTAATCACAACTTGTGAATGTGGGGAATGCCAGTACTCCACTGTGGTTCGGATCCCACGTTAAACTGTAGGTCCTCCATTTCATCTTGCAATTACCCTACCATTACACATTATTGTAAGTGCGTGTAACTCGAACGGGTAGTAAGACGCGGTGCTAATAATAATAGTACACCCTATGAACATCAGGCTATACTGGTTTATCCTACAAGTGGCAGGATGTATCAATTCGGTCTAGTCCGAACAAGTTGGTCCTGGAATCGGGTTTGTTCTGTAAAATATATATTCCTTTAATTCAATATTTTTTTCAAATACTTATATTTACCCATAATAACAAATATATAATAAATAAAATATACGTTTTTATATTAAACTATTTAAATTTTATATAACATTACCGATTATTTTCGATTAAGGTAATTTTGCTCACCCTCGAATACTATTCAAGATCACTTATTATATTTTAGTGTTTAGAAAGGTCAAAGATCGACTATAAATGACTATGTAGTTTTCTAACATGATACGACTGGAAATTTCCACGAGATCAACCAACTGTCAACCCCTGTTCTGAAGAGTAATTGTGACGGTTAAAACTGAAGAAATTGGGTAAATCGAATTTTCTAAACGAAACTTTCACATTCATTATCCTAAAGTGTTTTTACAATAAAATCATTTAAATACTCTACTGCGATGGTGTTGAATAGTAATATTCCAGAGAAGTGTTAAGGAAATTGGCTGTTTTATTACTTTCAACCGTCCTTATGTCTGTATTTGTTCATTCATTTGCGAGTTATATAAAGTCATCCCGAGCTCAATTTATTTCGTCACGTCCGTTCCCCGTTGAATATCTAGAGAACTTGATTTCATTTTAGACGAGTTTCCTCCACAATCCTTTGCATAATAAGTGATGTTTTAAACTATTCGGTGCCTTAACGACATCAACTTGAGAACATAAAAGAAAATTTGAAATACATTTCTAAATAGACTGTTTCGAGAAATATCTACCCCCATTTGATTCGATTTTAAGCATCCCCACTTCTTTGAGAGTAGATACTTATGATTCAGTTTCATGGCCGATTAATCGAGTTTGATTGATACAAGGTTAATTTTGAACCAGAAATCGTTTCGATTTGATGCTTTCTGCGTTCTTCACTTGACAGCACAGAACATAGAATATGTTTCAATGAAACAGTTTTTTTCCTAGAGACAGGAAGAAAGAATTATTGATTCTTATATTCTTCAAACCTCTATTTATTGAATCCTTGATTTCTTAAATTCTCGATTCTTTGAATCTTCGATTAATTTAATCCTTGATTCCTTGAGTTCTCGATTTCTTGAATCCTCATTCTTTAAATTCTTGATTCTTTTAACTACCATTTCCTTGAATCCTTGATTTCTTAAATCCTCGCTTTCTTGAATCCTTTATTCCTCGAATATATCTTTTCCTTGAATACTTGCATCCTTTAAATCTTGATTCTTTAAATCCTCAATCACTTGGATCCTCGATTTCTTGAATTCTTATTCTTTGGATCCTCAATTACTTAAATCACCGATTCCTTCAATTCTTGATTCTTTTAGTATTTTATTCCTTAAATCCTTGAATCCTTTATTTATTGAATCCTTCATTTCTGGAATTTTCTATTCCTATACCACTATTTATTTGAATCTAATTTTAAATATTTTACCGTTAACTTATTTTTTTTAAGACAAAGTGGATGACCATAAATGAATATATTTAGATATATTTGCCTGTAATGCACTCACAATCTTGATTTTTGTGTTTAAATATGTTTATTAGAACAAGGAATTACTTGGACTTTCATTTGAAATCGAGTATATTTAGCGGGAGTTTTAAAATTTACACGAGTCTGCCCAACTAGGGTTTTTTTCTTTTAGAAATTTGTTAAAAAAAATGTGTTTCCGAATATAGCGCAGTGATTATGTTTTATTTTGTGGAGAGACTTGGTTAGTAATAAACTTTATGTTTCTGTGCTGCTGAAATATAGATGGTAGTAAATAAAATGCAATGTCCAAAGTGTACAGAATTCTAAGTTCTCAGCAAACATCCGTCACTTGCAACTGCTGGTGCTTGACCTAAATTAATTCAGCCTAAACATAATTCCCCCAAATTATGTTAGTCTAAAGTCATTTAGAAGAAAATTAACATTACATTAAACCATTTGGCCTAAAAATAACCTCTTGGGCACTAGTTAATATACGTGACAAATAACTTTACAAATAATCAGTTGATCTAACGTAATTTGCTCTAAGAATTAACTTCACTTAATTTAATTTAGCCTAAATTCATCTAGCCTAAAGTTATTTAACCCAAAACTTAGCCTCACAAGAAATATATCAGCCTAAAAATTAACGTTATATAAAGTCCGTTATTCTAAGTTCATTAAGCATAGAAATTAAATTTAAAAGAAAGTCCATTTATACTAAAGAATTGAACTTCACATAAAGTTGATTAGCCTAAAAACTAACTTAATAAAAAGCCAGTTGATATAAATTAACCTAGCCTTTATATTATTATTATTATTATTAGCACCGTGTCTTACTACCCGTTCGGGTTATACGCACTTACGCTAATGTGTAATGGTAGGGTGATTGTGAGATTAAATGAAGGACCTACAGTTTAACGTGGAATCTGAACCACGGTGGAGGCCTGGCACTCCCCACATTCACAAGATGTCTTGTCAGCGGTGAAGGAAGGGTTTGGTAATCAGATAAATCTGTGCCGGGACCTAGGATTGAACCCCGGACCTCCAGCACAGAAGTCTGACACCTTACCCCTAGACCACCAGGTCACCGCCTTTATATTAACTTTACAGTAATTTGGCTTTGAGTAAATTAACATAAAAATTAAATTGACAAAAACTCAGCCTAAGATCCTTAGGCCTAATTTTTTAACTTCACATGAAGCCAGTTTGTCTGTTTAATTTATATACATTTAAAGGAGGGTCTTAAGTCTATGCGGATATGACTCCAGTTGTGAACATTTCAATTTACGCTGGGCGAACGTGGAACCCCCAGGCCAGAGAATGTTGGGTGTGGTCTAGCAAACAACAGAGAGAGGGAGACAGATTCAGAAACGTCTGGTCTGGTCTAATAGAATATGTCACTTTCGAGTAGCGGAAGATGTTTATCAAACTGTTTGAACGACCCCTGAAATCTTTTTATCAGAAAATCGTTTGTAGCAGCATCGTTCAGTCGAGAAACGCGTTGACTAAACCTGAAAGCTGTTTAAAACTTAATTTTCATTTCAATTACGGTTTCATGCCAAATTTCAAACGATTAATTAATAATTATACATTTAGCCTATTGCACTAGCAGCTTGAAAGGCTATAGCAGCACTTACAAAAGTACGCCGATTACTATCTCTTTTTTGAGCTAGTTCTATTCAGTCCAACTCATTACATCCTAAATCTATCTAGAACTTAATCTATTTAGTAAACCTCACTACACCCTATCTCTATCTGGAGATAGTTCTATATATTCCCCCTCATTGCACCCTAATTCTATTTAGAGCTAGTGTCACCACTTATATAAAGGATAAAATATTCGTTATAAAGGCTAACTACTCCAAAAAAGTATTCTAAAAAAAAAAACCAAACGAATTTGCTCAGAGTGGTGTCAAATATATAACCCAAAGTGTAAAACCATTTAGGAAAAACTAACCGAATTCACCCGAGCGAGTTTAGAATCTCGATCTCCTCATCCTTGTCAGCCGAGCTAAACAGTAAACTAGTGCATTAGCTAGCTAAGCCACCGGGGTGGGTCTGAGAGTTTTTGATAATTTCAGTGGTTTAAAAACACTATTGATTGAACTTAAAAAAAGAAAACCCCAAGTTAATAATAGATTATAGACCAGTGTGATATCTGCTCGAAACACTCACAAAATAAAATATTTAATATCTTATATTAAACAAAATTACAAAGTAAAAAGATATTCTAAAAAATACCGCAAAAATATTATATTATATTGCTTCGGTATTCATGCGGACAAAAAAATATAATCTTATATGGTCCATTTTCAGTGATGGATGTAACAGGGTTCTAGTCCTGGCCGGGAATATTGAGACACGTTTTCCTAAATTGTTTCCCAACTTCCTTCCAAGCAAGTATCATTATTATTATTAGAATCGCGTCTTACTACCCGTTCGGGTTATACGCACTTACGTTAATGTGTAATGGTAGGGTGATTGCGAGATAAAATGGTGGACCACCAGTTTAACGTGGAATCCCACCACGGTGGAGGCCTGGCCAAGCAAGTATCTTTTTAATCACTATCCCCCAGTAATTAGTAGTAAATATGGTTGAAATAGGTAATATTATGTTACTTATAAATATTTTCCTATAGTTCACTCTGGACTATATTATTCCCTTCATGGGTAGAGCGGAATTTTACCTTCCAGCTGATAAACAAAATCCCTTATAGCTCGGCCTGTCAGTATTTACAGGGACTCACAGCAAGACACCTGATTAAACTAATGTTAAAACCTGCCTGGATATAATAACTACGTAAGCCTAGTTGAAAAAAAATTACACTGCAATCGCTTATGTGGATATAAATATTCTAGATAAAATATACAAAACATCCATCCGAAACTTTAACAGGGACTCGAACCCCATAAATTAAGTATATCCTAGTACAAAACTTGCTTGGATAAATATTCTAAAAAAACTACATTTCAATCGGTTAAGTGGTTCCATAGATGTATACAAATATCCGGCTGGCACTTCCCCGGGGCTCACACCAAACTGTGCGATTATAATTACTATTCTAAAAAATTCCTGGGTAAATACACTATAGAATAATAAAAACTACATCACAGCAATTGTGTAGTTTTATGGATATAGACAGATATCCGGCTGGCACTTCACCGGGACTCACACCAAAACACCCGATTATAGTTACTATACTAAAAAATGCCTGGATTAATACACTACAGAATAATAACTACCCTACAGTAATTGTGTTGTTCCATAAATGTATACAACCAATCGGCTGGCCCTTCACCGGGACTCACACCGAAACACCTGATTATAAACAAATAATGCTAAAACCTGCCTGGATATTGGTTCAGTACAAAAGTAAAAATGCACCGCAATCGGTTAAGTGGTTCCAGAGATCCTAAGTTACAGATATAGATAATACTATTATTATTACTAGCACCACGTCTTACTACCCGTTTGGGTTATACGCACTTACGCTAACGTGTAGTGGTAGAGTGTGAGATGAAATGGAGGACCTACAGTTTAACGTGGAATCCGAACCACAGTAGAGGCATGGCATTCAACATATTTACAAGTTGTATTTAATACACGTCATGTCAGGTAAAGGAATGGTTTGGCAATCAGATAAATCTGTGCCGGGACCGAAGATTGAAGCCTTGGCCCTCAGCACATAAGTTTTACACCTTACCCCTAAACCACCAGATCACCCAGATATAAATAAATACGTCCGTATCTTTAACGGAAAATCAAACTCTAACTCTAACCGTATGTGTGCAAGATCCTCCCTTAGCAGACATCCTGATGAATAGAAATAAATGCACCCCAATCGGTTATGAAGTTCCGGGTATATTTGGTTATAGACAGACATTCTTAAAAACAGTACAGAACTACAACATTTTTTATTTAATAATACTTACATTCCAAACCTTAAAAGAGCAGAGATAAAATTTAACGTGTTTTTAAGCTCGTAAACCAACATATACATATATATTTACTTTTCAATTATTTAAACCTCTTAGCTCTGATGTTGTATTAATACTTGTCTACGACATGGCCTGTTTTAATGTTTGTATTTCCAAAATTGATTTAGTAAAAAATAAGGTTAAAAAAAGAACGCAGTTAACATAATACATAAAATTTATTAAAAAATTATAGTCAACGTAAATCTTAATAAACCACAATCTTTCTCAATCAAAGTATTGATCAAAACCTTTTACTAATAGTTATAGTGTGACCGGTATGGTAACATAAAATAAAGTATGAAATTGAACTATGCTCCCACAAAGTTATGCACAGTCATAATAACTTTGAAGAAACAAATAAATTCACTTTTATAACTAAAATATGTCCAATGGATAAGGTTTTATCAATAT
>CABFOV010008070.1:0-16153 GCA_902141375.1 Timema poppense
TAAATAATGGCGGCTAAACGAGTGCGAGGAAACAGATGGTGTCACGTGGGCGCAGAAGCTAAGATGTCTTGCAAGTACTAATCTCGGTGTCTGCCAAAATGTGGGCAATAGTTGGGTTACCATTTACAAAATTTATTTTATTGTACTCACATTTTGATAATTTGTTCTTATATAAATATAACCCTATAAATAGCTTTTCAGTTTATATAAAAGTGTGAATTAAATGTTCTAACTTTATATATAATTAGCAATCCCGCACAGCGTTGCCCGCGACCCACTCGGTTATAAGAATTATATAAGCTCCTCCCCCTCCTCCAATGGTACCCGTATCTCTTAAACGTAATTCTAAGCCAGATAAAACATATTTTCTTAAAAATAAATTGTTAAAAATAGCCTAAATTAAAAGCTATTTAAAAATCCGGCTCCGAGGTGCATTTGGACCACCTTCCGTCCACCCATTTAAAAAATTTAAAATCTCTGCGTGACGAAGATTTGGCTGGGAATCGCACACAAACAAACAAACAAACATACACACAGACAAACAAACATTTCCTTTTATTATTATAGAAGATTATAATTATTTACTTATATGCCAAATTTGAAGTATCCAATAATTATAGTTACGGAGATAAGGCAACTTTAAAGCGAAAATATAAATCCTATTTATTTCTATCCCGTGGGAGTTTCAAAAAATCCGGCCTTATTTCCATTGTCTACGTCATAAAGGGAACCTCTGTGCAAAATTTCAGCTTTCTAGGTCCAAGAGTTTGGGTTGGGCGTTGCTCTAATAAGAAATGAAGCAACTTTAAGGAGAAAATATATTTTTTTCTAAACTATTTTTCACACTTCCTCCATGCTAATTCGGGTGTATTTTCTCTAAATTAAACATTCCTTGCTCATTAGTGTTAATAGAACACAGGCATATAATCCGAACAGGTAGTAAGATGCAGTGCTAATATATATATAATTTTTTGTTTTCCCCTAAAAATTTACCCAGTTAATTTGTCGATTAAACTATTCCAAACCTACTTCTAATAATGTATTATCCAATAGCATAACGCTCCATACTATTTAAACCTAGAATGTTTCTTAAAATGTTAAAGAAGTATATTTTGATCTGAGAGACTTACTGAATAAATAAGGGTATAATCCAAAGGGAAGAAACCACAAGCGTTGAATTGAACTTTTCGATGTAGCAGTTGGAGCGAAAATAGTTCCAGCTGAAATATAAGAAAGCATTACATTAAACACTACACTTAAAATGTATTTGAACATTTCTGAAACAAAGAATTGTATACCATGATATTTTAACATAGATCAGCGTTTTTATTGTTTCTCATTATGTCTGTTTATTTATGTACGTATGTATAATATGTTCAAATTATATATATTTTCATGTAAAATATATAAATACATATAGATAATATACAAGATGGTGTACCATATATATGGTGTGTGCATACACACATTTAACACACACATACGTGTATATATAAACGTATGTATGTGTGTTAAATGTGTATCTATAAATAAAATTTAAAATGTACACTTAAAACAATAATTATATTTAAAATTCAAATACATTTTGATACAAAATTGTCATTTGTGCCAAAACCACCAATAAAGCTTAAATAAAATAAAATAAAATTAATGCACTTAATAGGTCTATCACATGGTCGTGTCAGTTTTAGGAAGAAACAACGCATAAACATTGAGACCAGGGGTGAGCTTATAAAAGATAAAAACCAAAAATTCTACATCAGTATATTTATTCCTTGTCATGTCCTTTAACTGTAGGGATATTTAAGCTCCCCCTTGCCTATCTATAGTGACAAGATTACTATTAAGTTCCAAATATCGTGAAGGATATTGTGAAAATATTAAGAGGGATTGGAAAGTTTCGGGAATTGTAGTGTTTTCAAAATTTGGAGGGTTGTGCTGAGTATTTTTTGAGAAAGAAAGAAAGAAAGGGGGTAGGGTATTAAATTAATATGTGCAATCAAAATCATAAAGGTATATTCTTATTAAAATCAGTGATTAATAAAATCTAGTTAAAAGGACCAAATATATTTATAAAATAAAATAAGCACTAAACAATATGTGTGCATACATACTTCTGCTTTGATTCTCTCGTCCTCCACTTCATTTAGAAGTTTATGGACTATCACACCCGTCATGTTGGCCTGAAAAATACAATATATCAACTTTAATCGATCGAGATATTAGTACCCCTGAAAGTGTAAGCAAGTTATTTAGATGGCATATCTTGTGCCCGTAGTCACGTGTACAGCTGTAACCTGGGCATTGGATTCAAGAAATAACAAGGAAGGTTGAGGACATGGAAATGGAATTTTTCGGCGTAAGTGAGCTGTCACCTGGATAAATAGGATTAGATATGAAGATATTGTGACAAAAGTTTGGGGTACAGTGAGTATATGATATATTATAAGATAGTGATAGTGATAGTGAGATGGTTTGGACATGAAATGAGAATGGAAAAGGGAAATAATCCCAAGTAGAATTATGGAGTTGAAGTTGGAAGGTAAATGACCGCAAGAGAGACCAAGAAAGGGACGAGAAGAGCAGATCAAGTGTGCAAGTGAGACTAGAAGAATGGGCGAAAATAAGAGAGGGAGAGTGATAGGATAAAGAGAAATGGTGGTATTTTTACTAAGCTGACTCCATCACATTCGGGAACCTGTTCATTATGTTGTTGATGGGTTTTTTTTATGTACCACGTCTACTACCCTTTCAGGCTATACGTTTAAGTATATAATACGATAGTGGTTTTTGGGATTAGGATGTTATATTTAGATGAAGTGTACTCGCATTGTTGTAGAAAGACTACTCCAAAAATCATATATGAAATAATATTCACTGTTAATTACTTACTCTATGGAATTAAGAACTAAAAACATAGTTATAGAAAACTTAAGAAAAGAGAGATATCTTTGTCCGCCAAAGATAATAAGAATCAAATTCATTTTCAAAAACCTGAATTAAAAAGTATATATATTGATTTATATATCAGAAAATATTGGTTTTATAAACATACATTTCAAATAAACGATTTGTATCTTTAATAGTACTACAACAATACAATTATAAGTTATTTCCTATATCAAATAGGTGTGGAGAAATGATGTAAACTGGAAAATTTGTCTTATGTAAAGTACGCTCAGAGTCATTTTCATGAGAAATTGAGAA
Source organism: Timema poppense (assembly GCA_902141375.1). NCBI lineage: Eukaryota > Metazoa > Arthropoda > Insecta > Phasmatodea > Timematidae > Timema > Timema poppense. The sequence goes on from CABFOV010008070.1 coordinate 3,208, forward strand.
TTGCCATCTAATATCGAGATCTAAAATGTAATTAAAATCGTAAGAGCGAATTTTGAGGGGAAAATTGCCTTCAGTAAACTACCCTTAATTTTAGGGTTGGATACCTAATTCCAAAAACCCCTTGGGGGACTTTATGTAAACCCCAGATACCAAGCTTTAGACCAATAGTTTCGGTTCTAGGCTGAGATACAGACAGACAGACAGACAGACAGACAGATGAAATTGCGAAACTAACTTTTTGTTTCAGTGGGTCATTAAACGTAAACATTTATCAAAGCATCGAGTTTTATATTTTTTGACGATCACAATACTTCTCCCCGAGGTATCGAGAGAAAGTAAAAAACACTTCATTGTCAACTATTATTGTAAGATTTGATCCACATGTGTATTTATTTCCTCCGTGTCTTACCACATATCCGGACTATCCACATTTAACTACACTAATAGAAAATGGAAGATCATGATAGAATATTGAGGAATGGTACCCGCATTTAAGTGGAGGGAAAGAGGGAAACAATTTAAGGAAGATTCACTTTCATTACACCCAGCTAGGATTTGAACCCCGGCATCTCCATCAGTGGCAAACCAGATTTTACAGCTTTATATTTAATCGACGAGTACACCAATGAAGGATCTATGCTGAATCACTTTGTTTATCAGCTTCTTATAGGCCCAAGCTGAAAGTTACTTTTTGACTTTTCCTAATTAATTATTTCCAGGCAATGGAAAATGGCACCTATAAAACTTTTTTAGCATAGTTTGCTATCGTTAATCGTTTCTAATAAATTTAATTTTAATTTTTAGCACTAAAATTACATTTTAAATCTTTTTAAATTATATTAAAACATATTTTTTGATGCCTCTGTAATAACCAAGTTTATTTGTAAAATAATAAATTACATGCATTCTGGCTAGACTTCTATGCATAATCTCATCTGATTTATACTTTTCTCGTAGTTAATGTTTTTTATTTAATGATCGAGCGTATTATCTATAAACCTTTTGCATAACTCATTACAATTGATATTTTAAACTAATTACATGCATTAGATATTTTCGCTAAACCTTAATTCGTACTCACTATAACTGATAGTTCCAATATAAATAGTTTTACTTTATCATATAGAGGATGTAATGTAATCGTGAAATATATTTCGCCTTCATGAATATGATGCATCTTGACGTTTTTTGTACCCCAAAACTCAATAAAGTGGGTTTTGCAATACTAATATGTCTATATAGACATAGGGCTACAGCCAAAATGGTTTTATGGATTTCATTAATATTTTATACAGAATGTTTTATGATCATACCTCGAGGTCAAATCATAATTTGTATTCAAGCCTAACTGACTGATGACACTAAAAATATATCTAATGATTTTTTTTCAAATTGATATCCGGGTAAGCTACTTCGGTTCAGGGGCGTTGCGCTGGGGAGGTTGGGGGTGTCACTCCCCTCCCCCAATGTTGGTTAAAAGCTTGAAAGTTGGGAATTTTGTGAGATTTGAGATCTGTAGCTGGAAAATTCTAGGTTTATTCTGTAACCCATTACTTTATATTAATTAAGTCCTTAACCACAGACTTGTACAAACAAATTTAAAATTTCCCAACTGTTGATCCCGATTCTACAAATCATCCCAACTTCAAAATCGTCAAACATTTAAAGGAGATCCCTTGTTTAGTAGAATGTATAAATGTTAGTTAATCAAGTAGTCTAATAGCGCCGTTGTCAGTAGGCAGAGACAACGGTCAGTGAGTGTATGGCAAATGCAGTATGGAAACGAATCGTCAGGGAACATGAGCTGCCCAGTAGCAAAATTTCACTCAGACAGTAATGCTTGAATTGGCAGCATTTTCAGTCAATGTTTTATTTATGGCTTAGTGTTTTTAGTTGTGACTATCGTGGCTGCTAGACTGTCACAGTTTTATGATTCAAATTATCATATGTTGTACAGCCAATACCTTAATTAAGTCGTTATTAAATTATGAAGGCATTAATTCAGTGAAAGTCACGCAATATTTTATTGTTTTCTTATCGAAAGCTCTGAATAATGAAATGAAGGCATTGAGGTTAGTGTTAATGTTTGACTTCTGAAATACACGCTACATTTTTTTTAGCAAGTATCTAGACTATTTTGAATTGAACTAATGTGTCTTATTTCATTGTTTATTAAAATAGGCTTTCATTAAAGCAATTTAAAAAGGCTCAAAGCAACAATGAAGGAAGAGGAGTAATAGGGATGTGTTACATTGTTACAACTCTTAAACTCTTATAATATTGAGTAGACTACATTAAACAAAGAAATAAGTTTTTTTCACTCTTTAACATTTTCAAATTTGGGATACATTTATAAATACCGTTATTTAGTGTTCGATTTGCATGAAATTTCGTATAGTCATATTATTATTATTATTATTATTATTAGCACCGCGTCTTACTACCCGTTCGGTTTATACGCCCTTACGCTACTGTGTAATGGTAGGATGATTGTGAGATGAAATGAAGGAACTACAGTTTAACGTGGAATCCGAACCACGGTGGAGGCCTGGTATAGCCATGTTGCTTAGCGTGTTAATTTCGAATATGCCATAAATTATTTAATAAAATGTCACGGGAAGCCCCTTAATCCTAACGCGCTAATTACAATATGTTTTGAATATCTTATTGACGTACCAGTATTAACATTTTAGGGCAACTTCCATGAGGTTATGAAGCAGGACATTGGTAGACAGGTATCAAAATATTGTAGAAATATTGCATTTTTTATTGCTTTATTTTACAGTTGAAAATGTTTTTAAATAAACATGGCCACATTACTATTTTTTTGATAAAGTTACGAGCGAGTTCTACATCTCTGGAGCTTGCTAGTTAAACATTGCTTCCAACTGTGTTATAATAAAGCAGTGGTTTCGAGCTTGGGGGGAACAACCTGTTTTGGGTGGGGTCACAAAATAGAGGTTTTAGCTTTATATTGACTTTTTCGAGGATTTTAATGATTATAATAAGATGCGTAATTCTAATAGAAACGTAAGTTGTTAAAGTGCTAAAAACGACCTAATTACTGCCTAGGTTTTTTTTGGCTATTCCATTATGATATCTTCTTGCTGACTTGTTTGCTGTGGCAGCCTTGTAATGCTGCTAGCATAATATAAAATCATCCCCTAACCCCGGGCTTGTTGATTCTATCTTACTAAATATTAGTCACATTTAATCATTATTATATATAGGCAGTTTATAATAATTAAAACAAGCATTAGTGGGCATGTGGGTTTAATGTCACGCTCTTTTGGTTTGATTTGTTGGTGAAGGTTAAGTAAGGATTTTAATTCTGGCTAGAGGTTGTTTGTCCTAATATACCTCCATGCAAATAAGGGTACATTTCCTCTAAATTTTACCTATCTCACTGGTATAGCTAATTGTTGATATTCCGGGCTGGTAGTAATACACAGCGAAAAAACTTAATATCTAGGATTTGAACGCTTCTATGTTATAAAGGGTCGCGATGGCAGCAGATAAAAAAAAGTTGTGGTGATAAACTACAAAATGTTGAAAACCGCTGCAATAAAGTCAATAAAATTTGTTAATCTAAAATACACGATTTTAACGATATCTGCAAATCTAAATAAACATATTTAAGCTCAATTGTATATTTAGCTCAGATTCAGGTAAACTGAAATAAATAATAATTCAAGTTGCACTGAAAAAGCCTTGTAGTTTTGAAAATCCAGTATGAACAAATAAACAAGGCTGTCGCCAAGGGGGGAGGGGGTTAAAATTACCCCCGAAATTTTATGAACAAAATGACTTTATTTATGGTTCAAACCATATCAAAATTAAGATACAAGTACAAATTAGGGGGCTGTGTGTTACCATTAAAAATACTCCAGGGAGCTTCTAGAGGTGTTTAATATTTAGAATTGTTCTTAGCCTTCGGCACTTATAGTGTTATACTGCAAAAAAAACCACTCCAGATAGCATCTAGAACTGTTTCTCAATTAGTATTATTTCAGGCTTCCAGCAATTGGCCTATGTGCCCACCAAACACCCCCTGACCCCACCCCCATTCCCTCCCCCCACCGTCCGAATCTATTGGCTGACTACGGCCTTGCAAATAAATAAATAAATTTAAAAATAGATTTGCTAAAAGCTCGGTTCAAGGCTTGATAATCAGCCCAAATTTTAAAAAAAATTGGGAGCCTCCTACTGCCTTTCCCCCCTCCCCCCCAACGTTCTCAACATTTTCCTTCTTGTACTTTCCTTCGCTACATGGGAATTTTTATAATTTCAAAATGCTTAGAGTTGGAAAAAACACTGATTCACACCCCCTCCGCCCCCCAAAAAATATTTCATGCTTCTGTGGTTGGATGCTCTTGAGCAGGGGTGTGTTCAACCCATTTATGTCCAAGCGCCAAAGTTTCTGTATCTCGTTTGCTCGCTGGCCACGCTACTGTACCGACAATATTAGGATTGAACACTTAATATATTTTTTTTTTCTTTTGGTATCCCTAGTGTCTCAAAGGTGATGAGCGAACGTGAACAATCCCGACTATGTTCTAACAATCCCGTCTATGTTCTAACAATCCCGTCTATGTTCTAACAATCCCGTCTATTTTCTAACCATCCCGTCTATGTTCTAACAATCCCATCTATGTTCTAACAATCCCGTATATGTTATAACCATCCCGTTTATGGTCTAACCATCCCGTCTATATCCTAACAATCCCGACTATGTTCGAACGCACCCAAAATAGTACTTTCTACTTTGTCAAAAGAGTTATCATTTATCGGTTTAAGGAACATTTGTATAAAAACGTGATATTTTTATTCACGTATAAAGCAAAAATAATTTATAAAATAACTTAAAATACGTATTATTTTCCTTATTTACTTATGTAAAATATAAATCTGTATTTGTCATTTTCTCTCTTGCAATAAATTTATATTTTACATGAGCCGGTGGGCTGTAAGAACTGCTACGACCGGCCACAGTTTTAAAACCCCTGTTCTAGAGCGAAATAGACTGTAGTGTCAATGGCATAGAGCTCTAGATTTCAAAATTGGGTAGAGTGTACTAAGGGTTGTTTTACCTTATTGGTTTTCCACTCTCCCTACACGCACATTCTAGTTAGTTTCCTCTGTATTCAATTTTCCTCGTTCCATCCACATTAGCGTGATTAGTAGATGCTTATATCCCGAACAGGCAGTGAAAGGCTGTGATAAAAAAAAATAGCTGGAGAGTGTTTTACACAAGAAAATAGCGTTGTTTCCCAGAAAAAATTTAATTCAAGGTTAATTTACTGATAAATGATTTTCGAACCTTAGAGATTTTAAAAAATATCAATATACATTTTTTTTAAATCTATATCCGAAGTGTTTAATATAATGATCAATTTATATTTTCTCGAAAGACGTGTTTGTTTAAATTATTAAGGAATAATTTACTTTATACCCACTATAAGCAGAAGTTGGCACCATTTTCGCCAACAGATGGTGCCTCTAGGTTGGTGTTCCTCGATTCCAGGATGATACCATGGAGTTTATTTTTAAATTGATAAATGACTTTTGAGAATTTTATTCAAGATAAATAGACTGTATGATAAGTGTGTACGATGGTTTCGTACCAATTACTTAATTAATCGGCCTAAATATTAAGTATTCTCTCTAAATAACCTCACTCTGTCACCTGGTTAGTGGTGAGAGTGCAGGAAGCCGCCACAGCTATGATGACCAAGGAGTCCCACAGGAGCCAATAGGAGGTGATCAAGTTCCAAGCGACGCTCTCGATCAGACTCGTCTCATAGTTCAAGGCGTGGACGAATATGGAATAAATAATGAAAGTGATGCCTATAAAGTGTTGAGTTGCACAGATGAGTATTTGGAACGAGTAGGCCGAGTTGATCAGCTCCGAGTTGTCGCACAAGACCGTATGAAGCTTGCGGAGCTGCCGTATTATTTCAGCGGCGTTGACGTGCAGGTGTTTCCTATAAACGACGGACGTCTCGCGAGTACCGTCAATCTCGTCGAACTGGCAGATCTCAAAGTTCCGCAACGATTCGTGTGACGAGGTGACGTTGATTGGACATTTCTTCAAAAGTTTTAGGGTGTAATTCAAAGAGGTGTAGCTTTCTAGAAGTTTCAGGACAAAGTTGATGAATTGTAACTGCGCTATACTTATTACGTTAAAGAAATAACAGTCGGTCAGAGTCAGGTTGGAAGAAGGGAGGTCGTCGAACAGCGGCGGGTCATAAGAGATCGCAGTTGTCATGATAAACGGACAGATTATCCCGAAGAAGATCTCCATCATGCTGAACCAGAAAATCCTTCTCTTGGAATATTTCAAATCCTTGACGACGAACGTTTCCATCTTTGATACCTTGGCGACTATGAGGCAGATTTTTCTACTGTTGACCAAAGTAAAGAAATGGACCAGCATCCCCCCGAAATAAAGCGCTAGGGTCACATAATTTGCCGTGATCTTGAAGAGAGATTTAGCATCTTCGTCTTCGAACCACCCTTGCGTGAAAAACAGCTCGCCTACGTTCAATACCACAAGAAATAGCACTCCGTAGACAAAAAAGAACAATGAACATTCTATAGAGTACGGCTCATCTTTCCCCCCTACTAATCTAAACGGAGCCAAACCAAGGTATTTAGAAACATAAAATATGGGTTTCATATCAGAATAGATGGTTGACTCAATCACTAATTTATCACTCATAATGTAAATGTTTAAATATATATAAAACGTTAACACGAATCTCTTTGTCCACCCTAGTGTTATATTTGACAACAACAACGACAGCAGTAGAAACTACCACGCCCTTACGTTGTGTTTTATAACATCTAGCCATATCGACCCGAAGGTGATGGGATCGCCTTTCAAACACACTTTCTTGCATCATTAGCTTATAATCATGTTAAACGGCCATTCATCAAACTGTCAAGATGTTTAACGATCAGTAAAGTCACTAAAATCAATAATTAACATATTTTAAAGGAACTCTTCGTTCAACCTGAAAGTCATCTTCCCTTAACCGATTGCTGTATGGCCTTATAAGTGCCAATCATTTTCAATGTTATGTTTGTAAATTTGAAAAAATTACACCTGGACACGGGAATCGAAACCGAGACATTTGGTTTAGCATGCTAATAATCAACCATTGAGCTATAAAGGGATTGCCCCGTTCTCAGGGTCATTCCTCACTCATAGTCTAAGTTTAAGTATTTGATGAACGTGTTGAAATCATCGGCTATAATTTATATTTATATATATGACTTTATTTTTATGGACCGGGGCTTCAACCCCTTAGTACTCCTAAGACCCCAAATAATTTTAGTAAAAACTTAAAGTTATATGAATTAGAACTAAAATATTAAACACTGAAATGAGTCAAATGTACAGGCTTAATGAGGGCTTATAAGTTATTCAAAATATATACCGCTATGCACACAAAAAGTTATTCGGGGATTCCCAGCGAAAAGTACAAAAATAGTAGCTTTAATACATTACGCAAGGAAATAGATCAGAAATGTATTGAAACTTTCTTATTTACTGTTTAGACGATAAATAACTCGTTTATAAAGAGCAAAATGTTTTAAAAATAGTTCTATACGTCGAAATAAAACTGCATTTTTAAACATGCCATAAATTTGTTTAGGCCTTTATTCATAATTATTGCTACCTACTATCAAAAGTAAAATAAAATCATTCATGGAAGCTATATTATGTTAATAGCTGCCCTAAGCTACCATAAAAAATAACTCCAAAAAGCGTCTAGAGACATTTAATATTCATAGATTTTCTTGAACTCCATCGATTAGATGGCTGTACCCCATAAAAAACATTAAATCCCGAAATGTTATTATTTCTACAGCCTTGGTTGCATATCCCCTCCACCTAAAGTAAGTTTCTGCAATAACCATTCAAGTTTATGAACGTTTACTATGTTTTATTTATCCTCCTTTACTTCCTTAAATGGTGTGTAAAAAAGTACAACTATTTTTCTGTGTCAGACTAAGGTGAATTTACTATATTATGGTAGTATTTTGGTAGGAAGACCCGTAATATACAGTAAAAAAAAATACTAAAACTACTTTTATATAGTCATGATGCAAGTCATGTGATCTTCAACTATCATTTTAGATAATTAATATCAATACCTATAAAATAGTATCAATATTGTAGTACAATATTATCAAAATTGTTCTTAAAAAAGCATGTTTCTATTTTCTAAATCGTTCTTCCTACCGGAGTCCTACTGTACAAAGGGCTCTTATGTGACGAGTACACACAAGTGGTGTGACTAAGCAATTTCTGCTCCTAAGATAAGTCAGCAGGTGAGAGTGACTATCATAAATAATACATTTCTTGTTTGAGTAATTCGTTACAACAGTCTTCTCTCAGCTATGGAGGATACAGTGACCGTGAAGTTGTCTCAGGGTGTACTAAGAGGGAGGAAAGTTGCCAGCCTTTCAGGCACTGGTTACTACAGCTTCCAAGGAGTGCCGTACGCTAAACCTCCTGTAGGACCACTTAGGTTCAAGGTAACTTTAGATTTTCACGTTTTCAGTACATTAATTCGTTTACTCTACAGAGTGTTCCCGGGTAAACGGCTAGGTATTGGGAAGTGGTATTGAATCAAAAAACTAGCTCAAAATATATTTTGTAGATTTGCTCATTTTCGCTATCTTTTCGCGAAAACAGCAACAAAAAAATTAATGAGTATTAAATAAAATATTTTATTTATTTTGTTAAAATTGACGGCCTCCAGCCCAGAGACAAGCATTGCACCTATCAAAGACAGAACGAGTAGTTGACCAACATTGTAAGACTCTTGTTTTTTCGTACGCTTGCGTTAGCCTTTGTTGTAATGATTGAAGGTCAGTAACAGGCACTTCATACACTTTTTGCTTGAGAGCTACACACAAAAACAAAATCTAATGGCGTTAAATCAGGTAAACGCAGAGGCGAAGTCACAGGTCCAGCACGGCCGATCCATTTTCCAGGAAAATTAATACTAAACCATTGCCGAGGACCTCTGCAGAAAAACGTGTTTTTACTTGGTTTTTTACTGTTTGCACTAAAAGAAAGCTAAAACGAGCAACTCTCCCAAAGCCATTTTGAGTTAGTTTTTTGTTCCACTACCACTTCCAAAAGTTTACCCGATTAACCCAGGAACATTCTGTGTATAGGCTTATAATTGCATCATTAATAGTTTTTTTTATTTCTCCGAGTATTACTAGCCGTTCGGTTTATAGCTTTTGCAAATCGAGTAATGGATCCACAGGTAGTTCGTGTACAAAAGGACATGGGCACGTGACCATCCAATGCTTTGATTTGAATTAGTAATATTTTATTTTAAGACATTTAACTAATCTCTAAATTTGTATAATAGTTTCATAGTTATTTTATTCTGTGGTGATAGTGATTAAATGTTGTTCAACTTTGTCATTAGTAGGTTTACAAGATAAGTTCTAGTGTACAGTCTGGATATTAGTAGATAACGATACTAGAGTGGATATTAGGAAGAGAATACAATCGATAATTGCATTCTGCTGCTCGGTCAGTTGTTGATATCTTGTCTGTTGTCAAGGAATGTTAAACTCGGAATATACAAAACAATAATTTAACCAATTTTTCTCTTTGGCTGTGAAACGTGGTCTCTTACCTTATATGAGGAAAACTAATTTAGGGTGTTCTAAAACAGGGTACTTAAGAATATATTTGATCATAAAAAATATGAAGATAGTGTGGAGGGAAGGAGGTTATATAATGATGAGCTACATACCCTGAACTCATCACACGATATAGTTAGGATGATCAAATCACGCAGATTACGGTGGGAAAGATATCCAGCGCTAATAGGAGAATATATAAATATTTTCAGGGTACTTACTGGTGAACCTTAAGTAAAAAACCATTGGGAAGACCTAGACGCAGATGGGACGATAGTATTAGAATGGACCTGAAAGAGATAGGGTGTAATGAGCTGTACTGGCTAGAACTAGCATAGGATAGAAATAGGGTGTAAAGAAGGGGACTGGATAGAGCTATGGCTCAAGGTAGGGATAGGTGGTGTATTTTTGTGAGTCTGACTAAATTTCTAGAAGTCCCGGGTTCATTCCCCGGGAATTTCAAAATTTATTTGTGAAGTAGTGGGTCTGGAATGGGGTCAAAATTAGCCTCTTGAGGACAAATAAGTAGCTACTTAACTAAATAAGTTGTAGCTCCTGTTTAGAAAACTGATACTAACTGATGGGGGGGTTCGTTGTGCTGACCACACTACACCCCTTATTCGCAAATGTTGGCACTATTTTTGCCAACAGTGGCGGCTGCTCGGTCGGTGTAGCTTTTTTGTGAGCTCACAACATTTTTTTTTATTTTACCTAACATATACTACTATGATAGCCACTAATACAGAAAATATTTATTTCCAGTCAGCTCACTTAGCAGCCATACTTAAATACAGTATATCGATACACTCTAAATTAATAGTTTATTAATTAATTTATTTAAAAAAAGCCTAATACTTATTATGGACTAAAACAGACTTGCCTTTAGACGCACGAACCAGAAAACTAATCAAAATGTGTGTTTTTTAATTAATTATTTATTTTAAATCAGTTAAACTAGAACCAATGAAATCGTTTATTCATTTTAAAATATTTCATTTTTTTGTGTTCTATTGCTGTAATATTGTAAAATGGTTTCCCTCGTCTCAATTACACTTTTTTCTAACCACAGAAAAGCCAACCGGATGTTAGGCCTGGCTCGAGCTGTACTACCAGAAAGCATTTGTACAATTAATTGTACATGACTAATTACGATTGGGATATCAAAATGATCTCTAGTGTCCAGGTGGGATTTTTCAAAATTTACGAATCTGCTATTGATGCAGTTGTATCAGTACTAAAGAGCGACCCGCCTCGGTGGCGTAGTCGGCTAACGCGCTTGTCGTGTTGAGCTCTACTGCGGAGGACGGGGAGATCGAGGTTCGAATTTCGTTCGGGTGAACTGGGGTGGTTTTTTCCTAAATGGTTTCGCACGCTCCCTCTACGCAAATGCGGGTTCACTTCCTCTAATTCAACCTTCCCAATTCCTAATCCATTAGAGTAATTAGTACTTAAAAGCGTATAACCCGAACGGGTAGTAAGACGCGGTTCTAAATATTATTACTAAAGATCGTCTTGATCTCCCAAGCATCGCTAGATATGTACAGTACATCAATGAATAGTACAAGAGCTCGCTTTGAGCCATGTTATTCGCTTTCATGTAAAATGTAATTTGTCACGGCAGCATAACGCTACTACTGTGTCGCCGGCGGCTGTGGTATAAAAAAAAACTCCACGGCGTCAGCCCACTATCGAGTCATACCAACTGAGTGGCCAGTCTGTTGGGGAAGATAGTGCCAACTTCTGCGGATATAGGGTGTCCTGTGATCAGCACAATGAACCCTCAGGCCATTAATCTCAGTTTTCAAGATCGTATTCGTTACTTTTCTGTTCAAGAAGCTCCTCATTTGTCCTCACGAGGCTGAGTTGATCTCGTTCCAAACCTACTGGTTCACAGAAAAAATTCTGGACGTGGCAGGGATCAAACCTAGGACCTCTGGATCTGTAACCAGGAACTCTGATCACCAGGCCGTGGTATCAATGATAACTCATTATGTAGCCGATTATTTATGCACGTCCATCACAGATTCTGCCTTAAGCTATGAGTGAAGAATTTCTCTTAGCGCGTGACAGTTTTTAGAGCATTGACACGCTAAGCCAAGGGTCCAGAGTTTGATTCCCATGTCCAGGCGTCATTTTTCAAAACTTACGAATGTATTACCTTGGTTTCATGCTTGGTCTAGGTTTATCTCTGTAAGTGACCTGTTTAAGGCTCCGGAACGAGTTGACCCATGGGAGGGTGTGAGAGATGCCTTGACCACAGGGTCAGTGTGTACCCAATACAACATTTTTCAGCAGAGAATAGAAGGGGATGAAGATTGTCTCTTCCTCAACGTCTACTCACCCCAGGTAAGTCAGAAAAAAAAAGCTTGAAATCATCTTACTGTCTGCATGAATGATTGATTATCAGGGCTCAGAATTTGATGACATGTCTTTATTTTATTACATAATAGACAATATTCATAAATACATAAATTTGTTTCATGATCATACCTTTTTCCAGCCACTCGCTTAATATTTGTTGATAAGCTCCGTAATAGCCATCCCCCTTTAGTTTACTGTCGTATCGAGTCTTCTACGGGCCATTTTTGAATTGGTAGGCAGAGGTGGAGACACATCAATCTAAGGCATGTGGACTTCGTATCTACCATCCGGGCCCACTGTCGCCGTTTCAATGGAGTTCTTAATAAGCTCCTCACTCAGTTTTCTTGTCTTGATTTCTTTACTACTGGATTAATGATTCCTAGGACATCCAGAATTCATATATCAGCAACTTGGCACTAGCATAAAACATGCCCGTCGTCAACACGGCTTTACTGTCACGTACTTCTCCTACGGGGACAATACCCATAATAGTCCAGCCCAGTAATGTTTCAACTGCAACAAAACCACATTAGGATGTGAGGCCGACCGGGCACATTACCCATAAGAGTCCAGCCCATTTATGTTTCAACTGCAACAAAACCACATTAGGATGTGAGGCCGACCAGGGACATTAACCCATAAGAGTCCAGCCCAGTAATGTTTCAACTGCAACAAAACCCCATTAGGATGTGAGGCCAATCGGGCACATTACCCATAAGAGTCCAGCCCAGTAATGTTTCAACTGCAACAAAACCACATTAGGATGTGAGGCCGACCAGGAACATTACCCATAAGAGTCCAGCCCAGTAATGTTTCAACTGCAACAAAACCACATTAGGATGTGAGGCCGACCAGGGACATTACCCATAAGAGTCCAGCCCAGTAATGTTTCAACTGCAACAAAACC
>CABFOV010008071.1:0-25137 GCA_902141375.1 Timema poppense
TTATTATGTTTCCTTTAGAAAAATAGTTTAAACATTTTTTGTGTCGTGGTTTCAAGATGTTTCGTTTCATCATGATTCGAAACGTTTTGTGTCGGCATGTGTGCGCCCCTGCCTTAGTAGTAAACTAATCAAAGTCTAAACAGAGATAAACAAGCGCTCTAAAAGTCCTAGACATGCCCTTAAAATCAGAGTTAATTTGTTTATAATCCTGTAGTAAATTAAAAAAAAGTAGTTTAAACTCCTGGAATCTTTTGCATACTTTTGGGGGTATACGTACGACAGTTTGAGAAATACTATTGTGAGATCCAAGTGCGCTTGACCGGCATCTTGAATCGGCCAGAATTGCAAACCATTGTGAGCGAATCGTGAACGTATCGACCTGTTCCAGTCAAATGTTGTCGGCTATCGCTGATTCTAACATTACACACAGCATATTGAAAACAATGCCATTTTTAAAGACTGGACCCATCGATTTGAATGACTATCCACAAAATTTCTACGTTACTGTCATTGTCTATTGTTATATACTAGATACAGATACGTACAAAAATTATTGCCTGCAGAACAAGGCTCTATATTAGTATTTTGGTATGAATAAACTTTAAAAAATACAAACATTATTTTGCGGTAAAAAAAGATACTATTTTACTATATCATTAGTTATTAATCCCGTATACACCACCCTCGCCTTTAAATTGATAAGCGCATATAATGCTAGTATTTGTTTGTAAAAAAAAAGTATATTCTTGTCCTAAGAGTGGATAGTGATTGTGATAGTGAAGTAAATTAATTATAATTTTTTATTAAATTAATAATACAGGGTGTCTACTGGGTCATGAAAGTCACGGAAAAGTCAAAAATTGCAATAATAATTTTTTAAGTCACGAGTTTTCAATATTTTGGTCATAAAGTCATGAAAATAATTTTGTTTGAATTACGCGTGCATTGTAACGTGAACACGTCGAAAGTCGAGCCACCCACTACCCATGATGCTATGCGCTAGTCGCAAGTTACCTGATTGTTTTTATCGTGATACCAAAGATAAGGTTAACATAGTTAAGGTTGTACAATCTTATTCATCCCACCGCACCTTCTCCACTACCTTTGGGAACGCCACCTCCCAAGTCAGAAGCATCCGGGCTGGAATGCAGCAGGGTTCCCTCGTGGGCCCGGTGCTCTTCAGTCTGTATGTGAACGACCTTCCTAAATCTCCAGACAGCAAGTTGGCACTTTATGCAGACGACACGTCTCTAGTAGCGGAGTCGTGGCGGGGGCAGCTGACCACCTGGAGAACAAGTATTAACTTGGAGAAGAGCACAGCAGTGCTCTTCACATGGAAAAGAAAGTTCTTCAGGCCGGCCCACCTCCGGGTGTTCAGAGAGCAGATCAGATGGGTGGACAGTGCTAAGTACCTGGGACTTACGCTGGACACCGAACTGACCTGGAGACAACACTGTAACGAGACACTCAACAAGGCGAGGCAAAGGTTGGGAATCCTAGGCCCTCTGTTCAACAGACGTAGTGCCCTGTCTACAAGGAACAGTCTGACACTGTACAAGCAGTTGTTCAGACCGATCCTCGACTATGCGTGTCCCGCCTTGGGCCATCTGGCGGACACGTACATGAGGAGGATGCAGGCGTTCTAGAGCGTGTGTCTGAGGGTCATTGTGGGTGCACCTTGGTATGTCCGTAATGATACTCTGCATTGCGACCTGGATATGCCTACCATCAAGGATCACTTCCGGAAGCTGGTGCAGTCCTTCTACGACAGACTTCCCGGTGCCACCAATCCTCTTATCCAGGGGCTTGGGAATTACGTCATCGGCCTTGGAGGGTGCCATCGACTTCCCAAAGTCCTGCTCGGATAAGCGAGATGCGTCAACAGTGGTTTGGGAGGCTGTAACCCAGCCCCTCCCCCCCTTTCCAATAGAATAGTGTCTCCGTACGTAACTCTAAAAACCCTTCAGGGAGGGAGCATCAGAGTATGCGATTGGGATTGAAGGTTAACATTCGCCATCTAGTTAAAGTTTAATGTTGCGTGTGAGTGCATTATGGCTATGGAGGCATTATATAATGTTCAACCGTTTACCTAAGGAATTTTTGTGGTCAAAAAAGGTCACCAAAAAGTCACTAATTTTTGTTTCTCCAACTTAACGAACCCGGGACCTTTGGCTTAGTACGCCAATGCTCTAACCACTGAGTTATCTAGGAATCGTCCCGTGATTTGGCTATTTAATGTTTAAATTTGCGATCCCTTACAATTATGATTTTAAAAGTGGCAGCAAAAAGCCAACTACCGGGTCTAAAGTGGCTGAGTTATCTGATAGCTCGTGATCTTAATAAATCAACGATTTCCGCACGTCCATCATAGACTCTGCCTTAAAATATGAGTGAAGAATGACCCTGGGCACGGGACGATTCCTGGATAGCTCAGTTGGCGTACCAAGCCAAAAGTCCCGGTTCGATTCCCGTGTCCAGGTGTCATTTTTCAGTTTTCAGAATATCGTATTTAGATGCAAGTAACCTCACTGAAAAATATAATATCTTTGGTTATTTGATTCTTAAGGTAATTGAAAACACCAGTTTAAATTTGAACTGTTTAAGTTTCAAAATAAAGGGGATGCACTGTAAGGCAATTCCATCATTGAGTTAAGGATCCCGGGCTCGATTCCTGGCATGGCTGAGAAATGTATCAGTGGTGAAATGTGTTTTCCCCCCTTTTCCAATATTAATTAATGGAGGGGGCTAGATGCTGTCTGTTCTAGATCTAAGTTAGTTTATAAGTCTTGTACTGATATAATCCGTCGGTTCAGGAAGTGCACGTTAAATTCCCCAAATAAATAAATGGTTAACCTATTATAATACCTATTTTTAAGTTTAGCATGGTTGGCGGTATTCTTGAGGACCTCAAACTGTTTTAAAAAAACTACTGGCTGTTCCCTTTTCCCCATTCATCCTTGCGGAGGTCTGAGTCCACACTAATGTAACAATGGACCTATACCTCTAAAATATTAAATACCTCATTTATTTATCGAACATAAAATAACCATTCAAAATAATAGTCTAGCTCGGCCTATTTCCAAATGTTTCGTGAACTACTGATCAGTGTGCACAGACAAATAATATACCCAGACACTCAACCTCCAGGTTAAAATGGTTGCGCTTCTTTTGGCAGCGTGAGTCCTTCAACACTAAGATCGCTGCAGTTATACTCCATTCACGGTAGGAATTACTCTCTGAAAGGTCCTTTTTCCTACCAATATCCTACTATATAGTAGATTTCTGGTAGGTAAAAAGGCCTTTCAGAAATCAATTCCTACCGTGAACAGACTTTAGTCCTATCATCACCCAGCAGTGACACTAGTAAAGCCCAGTGATGAACTCAAGCTGGCAAAATTAACGCAGCAAAACCACGTAAAGGTTCAGAGTCTGTTTCTTACTTGTCTGTGACCGTGTGTCAATATTTCCTCTGACTCTTTTTCAAACTCTATTTTTAAGTTTGCCATCACTCTCGCATAATCCAATAAAAAAATTTACTGTTAATTTCCCGTGCATTATTGTTTAATTTGGTAATTTTAAACTCCTCCTACAACTGAGAGTATTTAATACTTGTCTGGACGATTGCTATCTTAATGAGCATTCGGAAGATTTGATAAACCTTACCTGAAGTCATCCCCCAAATTTGTCTTCCAAATGGAAATTATTAGTCATCATAGTCTCTTCTGCAACAAATGATTGATTGTTTGGCTCGGAGCCACATGATTTACTCATCCGATATTAGCAGTCTAGCCTCTGATAACGGTTGCATCATTCATTGTCATCCTAAAGCAAGTTTTTGGTTCAGAATTTGACGTTAAATTAAGGTAGACGTACCCAGTAGCTGACACTTTTAAAATAAATTTACTTCTCATCCAGGATGGTAAAGGAGTTAGATGAAGAAAATAATGAATGAATGAATCATTAGATAGACCATAATACTTTAAATGCAGTTAGTCTATTAAAACTTTCAAATATGGATATTGACATTTTTTAAATTAAATATAACTTTACTATGACACTACCAGTAGCTGACAATCACATTTTGCTCATGTACCAGTAGTTGACATGTAGTGATCTAATAGCTGACATTCATATTTATTTGCTTATTTAGGATGTAGATTTATACATGATAATTTTATACATAGATGTCATGAATTTCTGTAATTTGCTTTAAAGAATTAAGTAATTACATTCATTTATTATTTTTATATCACATAGTAATAAAATAAAGGTAGTTTAGGCTACTGTTATAGATTATTAAACATACAAAGACATGTTTATGTGTATAATCTAAAGTAAGGCTACTAATTAAGAGCAAATGTTTTTTAATAAACTATTTGTTCAACTGTACCTACCTAACTTAATGTATCCACTTTTAAATAAGTTAGGCCTTACTTTTCAAATACATCAGACACTGGGTGGTCAAAAACATATTTAACTCGCTGACCAGTTACTTTTAACTATGGTGTTTCCCAAATTCCTAAAATTTGAGATAATTTGACAAAAGAGATGTCACAGCCATTAGCAGCAAAAGATTGTTTGCAATTATCAGTGCAATTCAAAGCCATCACACTTATCTCTTCAAGTTATTCTTCAGGTGGTCTTTGTATAATGCAAACATATCTGTATTTTAATGAGTTACGTTTACCTCCAATGAACTCGATTAAAACAAACACGCCTTGTTTCAATTTGTGAGTAACAACTTCTTGAAGTTTAATTGCACAATCTTCAATCTCTTCTAAAGAAGAATCACTGGTTTCAACAAATTATACTTCTTCATCAGGACTATCACTTTCAGAGTAGGTACTATGGGTGGCCTTACATTTTTTCAGTTTCTTTTGTTTATCTTTTTCCAATTTTTGACTTTGTTTTTCTTCCCTTTTCTTTTCCCTGTTCTTTTTTCTTCTTTTCCTCAAACTTTTTTGAGTTGTACTCTTTCCACTGTGAAGATGACACAACTGATGGAATCTTTTCTCTCGTATTTTTTGAACTTGGTGTTTCTTTGTCTTAAGGCCAAAACAGTACCCTTTTGAATGGGGATGGTATGGAAGGTAAAGGATTTCTTGCTTTACTTTTCCACTAGTTGAAAGTGTAGCCAAAGTAGATTTGTCATGGAATGCCGGTAATTTAGAGGTTGATGGAACAGTGGTTACATCAATACGATCATGTCTCAATGGGGAAGGGGAAGAAGATGTGGTGTGCTCTTTTGGCATGTTTGATGATTTAGCTCGAGTGTTTGGAAAGTTGACAACTGTAGGGATGTCATCAGGATTAAGCTTATCAAGTTCAGTCTTGTATCGATATATGTATAGCCTTCCATAAATTATACAAAGATGTATGTTCTTGTTCACCAGTCCCCACATCCCCTTCATTATTTTTGAATGCCTGTACTTTTATATCACCAATGAAATTTTCCAAAGACTGTACGTGTTCATTAAAATTATTTATATTAGCACCCAATGACCTTTTTATCATGTGTCATGACAGGAAGGTTATATGTATTTATTTTGTCAAAGTCAAGTGCATTAAGAGTCCCATGGAACAAGCCCACATTTTCTAAACCCATTACAAAGCACATCTGATGTAATTCGCTCCTTCATCGCCACATTCAAAAGTGGCGCAAAGTGATTATGCTTCAGCTCTTCACCATGATTGTCCATTCGCCAGGAGTGAACTTGATTCTTCCAACCAACCTTAAAGAGTCCTAAATATGGCTCCATGGGCTGCAATAGATGGGTAGCATTTGGGAATAGTGCTACTAGAACTATCCTATTGGTTGAACAAAATTGGCTAAGATGCAGGGATAGATGAGAGGTATGTCCATCTACAAACAAAATTACAGGTATTTCAATGTTCTGTTTTACTATCCATGAATAGAAAATATTTGTTATGTACTCGTAAAAAGTTTCATTTGTCATCCATCTACTCTGATTTACCGATTGTCCAGTCTTGAGGAACGCTTTCTGCTAATATAGTTGGTATTCTCACATATCTAAAGATAATCATTGGCGGTGCAGTGAGGCCAGCTGCATTTACATTCACCAAAACCGTAAGACATTCTTTTTCATTGTTAATTGCACTTTGATAAACAGACTTGTCTCCCTTTGCAGCCAACACACGATTCCCTTTTGGGTTCAAAAAAAAAGCTGACTTATCAGCATTAAAAACTCTCATTGGATCCTGTACAATTTCAGTCAAATTTTTTTCCTCCAAATATGCATGGACTTCATCAAACCAATTTCTTAATTTATTTTCTGTTACATTACGACTACTGATAGTCAAGTTTTGTGATACTCTTTCACTAATTTCAGGATGTCTCTGTTTAAACCCATCATACCACTTCCTACAAATATTTCTTTTGTAGCTGGAAAACCAGCCTTAGTCGTTTTCAACACCCAATCAACAAGTTGTTCTTCATTGCTGGTGAATATGGTTTCTAGGCCCATTTTTCTACTAACAGGGTTTTTTCCTTTCACCTTGTACATGAGTGTGACTCTTGGTACTTTAAATATCTTTGCAGCAGTTGCAATTGGAGAGCCTTTTTGTACAGCTTCAATTGCTAAATGCATGCTCTCTTCGGGGTATTGAAGTATCTTTTTTTCCCCTTGCCATTTTGTGAAATTAAAAAAATGTAAATAAACTAAATGACTACTTAAATTAAAATGACTAAGCCTAGATATTGGACTCTTTATTGATTCTAATGTTTGGGTAGACCAATATTGCCACTACAACAATGGATGTAACTTAACAATTTATCTTATATAATAAGTTATCCCTCTTCTAAACACAAGTTTTATTGCTAAACTATATAGGTAAAAGAATTTCGATAATTGAAAACCAATGAACCTGTGCCTGACACATTGTTGCACTAATAGATGACATGGGTGTCAGCTATTGGTTCTAGTAGTGGGAGGTAAAAAAAATTCAATAGGCCTGATTGCCAACACATGGGTATATATTTGAGATATTAAAGTCCAACATTTAAAAAAAGTATACATGTACCAAAGGATGACATGGGTGTCAGCAATTGGGACATCTTTTGTTTTGATGTACCCATGCCTGACACCCATTGTTAAAGGTTAACTATGATGACTTTGGTAATTTCTAATACCCCATACTTTATTTTAATGTTTACTGAAAAGGTAAACACTGTAACTCTCATAAAACCACCCAGCTTAACAAATTATTATAAACTGAAGTTTACTTACCTCTTA
Source organism: Timema poppense (assembly GCA_902141375.1). NCBI lineage: Eukaryota > Metazoa > Arthropoda > Insecta > Phasmatodea > Timematidae > Timema > Timema poppense. Next base: position 7,254 of record CABFOV010008071.1, read on the forward strand.
GTTGGTAGTTCTAGCAAAGATAAACAAAGAAGACAAGTTGATACATCACTTTAGTACTTCAAACATATTGATTGAATTTTTGATTTTTAAAGAACAGTACTAGAAGATTATTATCAAGAAATTAACAGGCTTTAATTTGGATGCTCACAGAACATAGTTGAAAGTAGAGTTTGCTTATTTGTAAGGAAATATAAATGAAGTGTCAGCTATAGGAGCTCTGTCAGCTACTGGTACGTCTACTTTACATACGGGGGGAAACTTTTACTTCCTTGTTCATGTCAGACATATATCGGATGATTTCCGGAAGGTGATGTGGAGGATTCCTCTACACTGGATATCATCTCTTGATAGAACTGCGTGTCCTGTTTTCCTTGGTCGACCTTCCCTTGAATATGGCAAGTTTCGCAACGTTGGTTCGTTGATGTTGCAAGTAGCTTATTTTTACCCCAGCACACCCACCACCTTCTGACATAACTGAGAGCGAGGATACTTAGCACAACCGAGAGATTTTCTCCTTACGTCCTGCTTTTTTTTCACCGGTGATATTGGGTGTAGTTAGTCTTCCCACTTTTTGTCTTTAAGGATAAGAATAGTATCTTTTATACATCTTGTAGAGCTACATTTTCACATTAAAAACATCAGTGTGATTATCGTGCTTCTTGACAAAGTCCTCTGTGTGAAGATATCAACACAAAGTTTCTCTCGGTTTCTTAGGCTTGGCCAATGAATCAAATACACAAATTAAGGCAAAGATCGGCTTGAGAAGGTTCCTATGGTATTTTCACTAAAACAGCTTTTTTCTGTCACTTTATCCTCCCACACTTGTCATTTTCAAGATTCCTTTTAGTTAGAGTAGTCATTGATTTGTCTTAATACATAGCCTACGTAAATGCGAGCTTATAAATATAAGTATAATGAACAGAATAAGTGTTATTTTTATTTTCCAAAGAAACCCTTTCTATTTAGGCCTACTAATATGAATATGAAACAAACAAAAATATGAAAATAGGTCACTGTATTTTAATTTGCAATTTCTATTTGGATTCTACGTTGGAATTTTTATTCTAGTTTCTCCTGGCTTTTGTAAGAACATGTCGATGAATTATATAATAATTTAATAAATCACATTTTTATTTTAATGATTTTTTTCCCATCAATTTAAAAAGTTTTGTGCAGCTCTTAGAGTGGTTCCTCTGCAATTTTACCAACTCTCGTCTTTCTAGTTGATTGAGTAATAAAAATTCTCTGGACATAAATACATGCAGGAGACCCCATAAGACTTGTATTAATATAAATAAATCAACTTCGGTGGACAAATGGTTTAAGTTGTCACACTCACAATAGATTGGACTGCCAATGATGGCAGATCGAGGTTCGAATCTTGTTTTGGTGTACTCTGGGTTGTTTTCGATTATAACACCACGCAAAGGCGGGCCCAATTCCTCTAAATTCAACCTTCCTCATCCCCAATACATTTAGAATTATTAGTACGGTCTGCGTATAACCCGAACGGTAAATAAGATACGGTGTTATAAAAAAAATAGTTATTTAAAGGGATTGATAATATTGATATCCATCAAGAGTTACAGCTGCAGATCACATAACCTGACTTATGAATACTTTAAAGAATAACTTTTCTTGCTGTCAGATAATATTATTACTGATAAAATCTAGCTATAATCGGGCTCATATTATTATCATAACTATAAGAAACAGCTCTATATTAATACATTAAATCACGTGCCTCTTACAAACAAGACTTGAAAATCTTGATAGCAAAGTTCAATATCCACAAATAGAAAGCAAATAAGATAAGTCGTGTTGGCTGACACTGGGCAAGGGTGTCTGAACTCTTGGGTAGGTGTCGTGTTGACTGGCACTGGGCAAGGTTGTCTGAACTCTTGGGTAGGTGTCGTGTTGACTGGCACTGGGCAAGGGTGTCTGAACTCTTGGGTAGGTGTCGTGTTGACAGGCACTGGGCAAGGGTGTCTGAACTCTTGGGTAGGTGTCATGTTGACTGGCACTGGGCAAGGGTGTCTGAACTCTTGGGTAGGTGTCGTGTTGACTGGCACTGGGCAAGGGTGTCTGAACTCATTGGGTAGGTGTCATGTTGACTGGCACTGGACAAAGGTGTTAGGTTGGCTGGTATCGAATAGGAGTGTCTGGTCGTGGGTAATTGCCGGGTTGGCTGTCATCGAATAGGAGTGTCTGGTCGTGGGTAATTACCGGGTTGGCTGTCATCGAACAGGGGTGTCTGGTCGTGGGTAATTGCCGGGTTGGCTGTCATCGAACAGGGGTGTCTGGTCGTGGGTAATTGCCGGGTTGGCTGTCATCGAACAGGAATGTCTGTCTGGTTGTGAGTAATCTATGTCACTAGGAACTCGAAAGTTCGTCGCCGCATTTACAAAGGTACGCCACCTATACCTCTCTCAAAATAGTTATATCCAGTCCACCTCATTACACCCTATCTCTATCTTGAGCTTGTTCTATCTATTCTACCTCATCACACCCTATCCCCATCTTGAGCGAGTTCTGTTCAGTCCACGTCATCACACTATCCCTATCTTGAGCTAGTTTTACCTAGGCCACCTCATTACACCCTATTTATTTCAGATCCATTCTAATATTACCCTCCCATCTGCGTCTAGGTCTTCCCATTGGGTTTACCAGTCAATACCTTGAACAAGGTTCTAGATTTTCCCATGTCCTGCCCACCCTAATTTAAAGCCGGTTACACGCCTAACGAACGAGCATGAACGAACGAACACAAACACACTTACGGTGTGGACGGAACAACAATCACAAACAACCACGAACAAACAACACCGAACATCGCTGAACGCGATCCACCAGCTTTTCGGTATTTCAAAGAAAGTGTGCGCGCGCCAAGTGTGGACGGTGTATTTTATCTTATCACCACCAAGTAGGTAAAACACTACACTTGGACAAGTAAAAAAAAATAATTACAGGCAGTCTTTAAAAGTAAATATAATACTTTCATTAAATGTGGGCGATTGAAATGTAGTCTCGATAAGAATAAAATAGTGATTTTTTTTTAATTTGATGTTTCTTAGGCATCATAGCGAAGATAGAGAACGAAAGCAGTTTCTCATTCAGTTATGGGAACCTCAGACATAACAAAACTCTAAAAGTAGTTCACCTAAAAATACATGTTTATCAGCGATCGTCATACGTCACAGCACCCATACTTTGAACATTAAATAAATCTGCACTATACGGACGGAGCGTCAACGAACAATAAACTTTTCTGTCTGATTGCTCGTTTCTGTTTATTCGCATGCTTTCGTGCGCGTCTATGTTCGTTTGTGCTCACTTGTATGTTTATGTTCGTTCGTTAGGTGTGTACGCGGCTTAAGAGACTTGTCTTGTGATAAGTACAGGCTGTGTAACTCATTATGTAACCTCTTCCACTCCCCAGTAGCCTCATCCCTTTTTTTGGGCCAAATACTACTATACTGAAGAATTCTGGTGTGAGGCCTTCCAGAAATAGCTTCCTGCCAAAATCATGGTATAGCTTGCTGTGTGAATACATGAAAGCAGATTAACCAACTGTTTGATAAGGTTCTTCCAACTTAAGTTTAGCAAGAAAATTCATGAAAGTGTTTATTACACGTGACTTCTACATTTAGGGACTCTCGAAGGATTCAGGGGAGCTGGGGCATTGGACTTGTATTTTGTCGGATGTTTTTGCACCGCGTCCTTGCTACCTGTTCGGTTTATATTCATGTCCTTATTACGATAATAGTTTTAGGGATTAAGAAGGTTATATTTAGAATAAGTACCCGCATTTGAGTGGAAACACATTCTGGAAAAACCACACACAGTACATTCGACCGTATTCGAGCCTCGATCTTCCAGTTATCGGCAGTCTGGTCTACTGCGAGAGTAGCGTGTTAAACCATGCGGCCACCGAAGCGGGTGACTTGTATGTTCTTTACTAACAAAATATTTACTCTATGCACATGAAAAAAAAACACCTTCCGAATACAATATTCATAGAAATAACCTATCTGGCAGCTAGAAAAGTGAAGTATCTTTCACGTCCAATGTGATCTTAAACTTTCACTTTTAATAGCTATTATAAAAACCTTTACACTTATGAGTTAATACCGGTAAAGTAAAATGTTTTCAATATTGATCGCAAAAAAGTTTGTTTTGGATTTTCTAAAAGGCCTTTTCAATCAAAATTGGACTGAAGCAAGATTTTTTTCTGTAAAAGGAAATGTTCGGGAAATTGACTCGTTTGTTTCCTCTGGCTGGCATATGGTAGGAAACTCATCTAAATCGACACACGTTTTGGTGGGACAAACCACAATCGTTGGTGTTAATTTTTTTTTTAACTTCGTTTAGAGTGCTATAGTTCACCCCAACACGTGTATATTTAAAACCTTGTTATATTTCCATCCTTTGAAATCTGAATCTTAAGATTCAAACATTGGCTGTCTCCTCACCCACAATCTAGTATACAGTGAACCCAACATCTTTGCCAGGACCAGCATGATCACCGATTCTGGCCTTGATTTATTTTTTTAATGTACACGCCAGGGGTGTATTCTGCAGCTGTTATGTTTGACACCCTTCAAGTAAATACGGTGACAAGTATTCCAATGTTGACTCTCTACCCCACGTGACGTCACGAATCCACCGCTATGATCATGAATAACCTTTGCACACGATTGGGAGGCAAAGAACTTGCCCCATATTATCATTGAGGGCTGGAGCGTCAAGAGTGTATATTCGCACGTAGAAGACTGAAAAAACTTTCATACTGCTTTATAAGCTTCGTCGTGTTTGTTTCGTTTCATGAGTCATTAAAATATTTATGTTTACTATGAACACTGCAGTGCTAATACTCACTAATGTAAGCCACTTTTCAATGTCATTTTTCTTTAATATGTTTTTATTATTAAAACTGATTTCATTGTATAGGCTATTTTCTAGTCTTGAAGCATTAGTTTTTGATTGGGACTTCATACTTATCACAAATTTTAAGTGATTTAGGAGTAAAGCGATTTTATCAACCAAGTTCAAAGTGATATGTCATACTTTTAATTAAAGCCTATGCAACTTAATAAACGCGAATTACTTCGTTTTGAACATTGTAAATATCGATAAAACCTTTGGCTATTACTCTATGCTGTGACCAACGCGCTAAAATTACAAACTTGAAAATATGTAACTTTAAGTTAATCGAGCAAATGATTTACTACCAAGAATGACATAAGTGTCGTTTTCTATTTTATTTGCATTATGAAAAAACGTTGCTTTTATCATTTACACACAGGAGTGATTATATCCTATCACTTTATAAAGTTATTTATTTGGAAGATTATACCTAATTCGCACTAAAAGTTTAATATAACCACGTGACTAATGGGTGCAAACACAGTTAACACACCGCTATTCTTCTGTGTCGACAACTACCAAACCAAAACTACATTGCTTTTAATATTGTCTACAATAAAATAGGTAGGCCCATCAGCTGGATGTTTCTTGCACTTCTATAACGTATGCGATGCATTGTTAAGATTTTGAGACAGCAGTTTAGAGATATATTATATTTGGAATTCATTTAATTTCAAATAAACATTGGGAAGACCTCTTGATATTTTTTTTATGAAAGAAACTAAATAAACATCTACTGTAACAAGAATAACTACCGCTGTTAAAACTGGCAACACAGATAAAGATAATCTATTGTCCATACGGTTACGGTTGGTCGCTGACCTCATTCATATTTTTGTATGATAAAAAACGCTAACTCTACTGGGGGAGTCTTATCTTAACTTCAAATGACCTTTTGAAATAGTGGTTAAGAAATTTGAATTAAATACCATGCGCATAGTCTGCATTTGTTTATATTTACTTTTAACTTCCTTAGTTCACAATAATCATTGTGCCAGGAGTGACCAAACTTCTTAATGCCAAACTTGCAATATATGGTGTAACACCTTTTATTAAATAAAAATATGTTTAACATCTCTTGAAATGTTTTTCATACCATTGGTGGTAAAATATGGAAATATAAGCTCTCCCTTTTATTCTTGGTCTTAAATCTTTAAGTGCTGTAAAATTAGATGTGTTCCTTTCATTAATTGGAAAATAAATGATCATTATTGTTAAGGTGTAGATAATAGTAGGCACACTGCTGCTGAAAAATATAGCTAAATTTAGAAATGCCCCATTTTCACATTTTGGAAAATCATTGCATTCTTGAATAATGTACTGTTGACTTAAATAACCCACATAATTTTTTGAGCGGTCTAAGAAATAATACTCAAAACACTTAACATTTCTAATACAAATTGAAATCTTCACGGCTCTAGAGTGGGTGGCAGGCTGCTTCAGCCCAGGGTGTCATGCAAAGTAAATTCGCCCCTAATTCTTAAGGTGGCTACTGCAGATAGTAAAGCTTAGCTCACACAAAATAGTACTAGCTTGTGAAGAAGCCCAAATCAATCTGTCCTACCGGGATGTCTCCCAGAATTCTTGACTTAGTCGGCATAAACTCTTTCAAATGAGCTAAGTTGTCTTAACTATATAATACTTTTAAAACTATGCTGAGTGTTTGATATGTCTGTCATATTAGTGATTACTTACATTAATATAGGTTGAGAATCGTCCAAAAGTTTTGAAATACAGTTGTGGATATTAATTAAGCGCCGCCTTGCTCTTAATATTTTTCTATTTAATCTCTAAATGTATATAATATACTGTTTTTTCTAATTATCTAATTTTACCTTGTCTCACTGTCTATATCCCTTTATCTTCACACAGTCAGCATATTGCATGAAACCATTTCTTTATTGCTAAAGAGGAAGAAAATGCAAATTCACAGAGCCTAAAGCAAGTAAATTTACTACAATATTATGACCCCCACATTAATGAATACATTGGATCCATAAAATGTGATTCTTTCTTATTATTTGAAAAGTTTTCCCCTCTAAACATTAATTTTTGATTGTAAATAAAATATATTGTTTTCAAAGTAAATTTTGTAACCTTTGAAACAAATAAGCTTAAAATAGTTGATGTAATTATATAAGTTTACTTATGGGGTTATTTAATGTCACTTCGTTGTTAAACTGGGCATTTCACTTAATTATTACTTGGATTAATTTGATGAATATATTTTTGTATAAAGTGACTCATTTTATGGGTACTGTTACTGGTACTGTCTTACCATCCGGGAATTTGAAGTGGTCGAGGAAAATACTGAAATAAGTCGCGAATTTGGTAAATTACAAAAAAAAATCTGGGAAAATAGTGTTTTACTAAAATATGAAATAACCTCTAATAATCAGTAAATACAAAGTGATTTAAATGAATTTTTTTGTTTGTGGCTGTGTAATATATTTTATAATTACTAGTAGACTATGTTAATACATATTAAAAACACATGTTTATTTACATTTTAAAGCTTATTATTTATTAGTCATAAAAGATGAGGGGGAGGGGGGGTTGAGAAAGGTGTGAATTTTAGGAAATGATCAGGGAAAATGTCGGGAATTTCATTGGTCAAGTTCAGTAGACACCATGTTAGTAAGGAACATATTTGTAATTTTTATATTATATTCTAGATTACTGGTATTGTGGTGCTCTCTGTGGGAGCAGTCATCAAGACAGCCTACTACAACTATGAAGATTTCTTGGACGACAGCTTCTTCTCCGTCCCCTCCCTTTTGATTGCCATAGGAGCCATTGTTATAATAGTGTCTTTCTTTGGGTGCTGTGGATCAGTGAAGGAAAACCATTGCATGGTGATAACAGTATGTATATTCTCTTATTTTTTTAAAGTCTAGTCTCTTGAGAGAGCTAAATGAAAGTGTTAAAGTAAATCTTCAATGAAAACTGACCATACAAATTGCCTTTTTAGATGAAAGCAATGCCAAACTTTTTTTTATATATATAGAAACTATGGCTAAGACAATCGTTTTAAAGGATTTTTTCTAGCATAGTAAGAAATTACAAAAGCCTTAAAATAATTTTAATTCATGTATGGTACATATCACAAACTGATGATGGTTCCTGATAGTTGAATCTAATCCAATTAAGTGAAAAATGATAACCTAGACAAGGAAATTAAACCCAGGACTTTTGGCTTTGTGCACCAATGCTCTACCACAGTGCCACCCTGGTTTGTCTCACATCCAGGACCATCTTTCACTAGTTGTTGGTGTATTGAGTCTATATGTGGTAACTGGTTAAGTATCGGCCCTTCACTGAAGATAATAATTTATAGTAAAATTTATCATGGAAATTTTTGGTCATTTATGCCTTTAAAAAGTTATTTTTCTTGCTAAAATTTATTTTCAACATGCTCTGAAGACTACACAAATATTTCATTTTAGTGTTTTCTTTAGGATTTAGAATGAAATTAAATTTGGTAATAAAATCTTATCTTTATTCACCAATGTTCTACTTTTTGCATCCGTTACTGTTTCCAACCTGGGACCTGGGTCAGTTTTTATTATTAAAGTGATTCATATACCTTATAATCGAACTTAAGATTAGGACAGGCACAACATCCAGACCCCGACTTTTAATTTATCACTGTAAAAGGGTACACCCACATTTCACCAATGATACATTTTTCCGCCATGCTGAGAATTTAACCCTTAGTTCATTAGATAGACACACTAGCGACTGAGCTAAGGTGTCAGATGACCAATGCTCTTCTACTGAGGCATATTGTATTCATGGTCAAAACTATTTTGCAGCTTGGAGCGAATGAGAAATTATATTAAATCTATTTCATGATTTAACAAAACTTTGCTATTGGAGACAATACTAGCAGGTGCATAGTGGTGTTTTGGTTTGGCCAGCAAGTATAAAATATGTTTTATGACAAAAATAACACTCTGGTCGACCAGGAACTGCTCGATACTAACCTTGGTAGTTTGTCAGAGAGAAAGGGCAGGGGTGAGTAAGCTACTGATTTAGCAGAGCTAAGGAGTTTTATGATTTGCTGTATTATTTGTCTTGAGTACCTAATCCCGACATTGTCCGCCTTGAGAACAAAGAAATGATCTTAAACCTTTACAATAAGTAGCAGTGGACAAAATACTAAGTCAGAGAAACCCAGGCTACATGACGATGCTGGAGGTATTGAAGGTCCTAAGCGGTTGGAGTTTTCTATTTGGCTTCTTTGAAATCCAGCGGCTGCTGAAGTTTACGCCCATAACGTTGTACACGGTAGAGCTAGGTGTAAATTATCTGCTTAAAAAATCAGCATCTACTAGTATTGTCTCCAGTAGAAAAGTTTTGATAAAGTATCAACTAGGTTCAATATAGTTTCGACTTGTTGAAAACAAGGGGCTTTGAAAGGTATTTGATCCAAAAATTGATAAGATACTGGGGATTGGAGGTGGTTTAATAATTGAGTTAAGTACCCTGTAACTAATCACAATACCGCATTAACATAGTCGACTATTGTAGATTACAGTGGGCAGGACATGTAGCGCGAATGGGGGAACCTAGAACAGTGTATTGACTGGCAAACCTAATGGGAAGAGACCATTGGTAGGACCTGGATGCAGATGGGTGGATAGCTTTAGAATGGACCGGAAAGAGATAGTGTGTAATGACTAATGAAGGGGACTGGATAGAACTAGCTCAAGATATGAATAGGTGGCATACTTTCGTAAGTGCAGCAATGAATTTTTGAGTCCCTAATGCCATATAGAGTAAGGGTCACAGGAAGAAATTAACTTTTGAAAGTTTGTTCATGCACATAATTGTATAGCTACCGAAATAAATTGCTGATTGTAATTTATTTCAAAGAAATGTTTTTGTTTCTGAATGTTAATTTTATTTTAGATTTGACTTATTTTTTTAAACCACATAACTAATTTGATTAAAAAAAATGTCCTTTAGTAACAAAAAATCTGATCATAACTTATAATTTATGAAAATTTTGGGCACTTAGCGCTATCAACTATCAGAGCCACATCAGTCCTTTTATTAGTAAATAATAACCCTTGATATAAGACAAATATTTTTATTAAGAACACTGTAGGAAATATGTTTTAAAAATTATTTTCTTTTTTCTAGCAACATTAATAGCATTTTACTATATTAATCAATATTTATCTGTATTCTTACAATCTTAGTAAAGTAATTGCTATAGAGCACATGACTTACTCAATCCAATTAAAATTGTAGTAAACATTAACAAAATTTGGCTACTGCAATAATTTTTGAGCTTGAAATAAAAATTATGGCTTAAGCAACATAATAACATACACACTAAAGTTTGATCAGGTGCCAAGCTGAAAAATATAAAAACTATTTTCCATGCCGTATTATTTACATTCTATGATATGTAAATAATACAAAATAAATGCAACTTTAAAATACATTTTATTACTTTTAAATAAGTTGCTATTAACTGCCAAATCAAATTGAAATTGCCACTCAGTATAAAATCATATGTATTCCTTTGTTACAGTTTTCAGTATTTTTAATATTCATCTTCATCCTGGAACTTTCTGCCGGAATTGCTGGCTATGTGCTGAAAAACAACGCTGAACAGTTCATAGTGGACAAACTGGAAGAGACAATGAACAAGTACAATAATAGCACGGAGATCACAAAAGCTTGGGATGAGCTGCAAACAGAGGTATGAAAAATGTATTACTAAGTCTCTTTAAGTTTATTGATATTATTTGTTTAGTTAGTGCATTACAACACCAAATTTATTAGTGATTTGGTCTAAGAGATGGGGACTAAGATGAATTAGAAAATATAACAGCATTAGCATTAAAAGGGAATGAGAGAACCACTGTAGCGTTTATAAAAAAGCTAAAAGTTAGAGATCAAAACAATAAAACTGGACACTATAGTTTCAAGTGATATCCTACCACACCAGCAATTGTAATGGATAAACTCACCAAGGTCCCATTCATCTGTGTGTACATCCCTAGCTGGCTTCCCCCACGGACACAACTGGTCACCGCAAACATAATGTGTTGAGTGACAGACAGCGCGAGGCCTGAAGGCGCTTCAACAATGTATTTTCACAAATGATGCTAGGAAAAAGTATGATGTTTCTGGCTCGAGAAGGTTGTGTGAGCAAATGAGACTATTCTGGAATCTCCCAGACACTGCTAGCTGCATTACCCCTTCCCTCTCTTTTTTTTCTGTGTTTTCTCTTGTATGTATAACCCCTCCTTCCCCCTTCTCTGAGTAACTAAGATCAAATAAATACTGGTTGGAGAACGGCTATAAAGACGCTCTTGACATGATAGCAACCTAGGACATGTCTGCATGTTCTAAATAAGGTAAGCTCTAAATTATCTTTTGGCTTTTGTATGTCTAAATTTCTTTTTGACTTAAATATCATCTTTTATATTATGACTTCAAATTATGAAGTTCATCAAGCTCGGAAAAACCTATATGTTTAATTGTTGTTGTTAGCACCGCGTCTTACTACCCGTTCGGGTTATACACACTTACGCTAATGTGAAATGGTGGGGTGATTGTGAGATGAAATGAAGGACCTACAGTTTAACGTGGAATCCGAACCATGGTGGAGGCCTGGCATTCCCCACATTCACAAGATGTCTTGACAGAGGTGAAGGAAGGGTTTGGTAATCAGATAAATTTTTGCCGCGACCGAGGATTGAACCTCGGCCGCCAGCACAGAAGTCCGACACCTTACCCCTAGATCGCCTGGTCACCTATATATGTTTAATCCGTTTTAACTTGCAAAATATTTAATATGCTCTTTGAATCTGGAAGACATTATAATTTTATAACTCCATCTGACTTTTATATATTATGTAATGTTTTGATAATATATTTGGAATTTAAAGTCCTTTTGACTTGTAATATAATTATTATGTGTAATGTTCACTAATGGATAATTTGTATAAAAAGCCTTGTTGGCGTGGGAGATTTATGATACGTAAATCATGGGCTTGTTAATAAATGAGGAGTAGGTTATATGATTATGATGTTTATCTTTAAAGTCCTTAGAGTTGTATAATACATATTATGTGTAAACTATGAAGTCCATCAGACTTAAGTAATTTTGAATCGTTTACCTTTAAAGTCCTTAGGCTTGTGAATCATTTGATATCATCAAATATTGATATTCTTCAGATCGTGGATATATTGGAAAGGTTTAATGGTGGGAGTCCCTTTGACTCGTATAATACTGAATTGGTTAAAATCATTAAGTCCCTTATTGACTTGGGCAATGTTTTTGAGATTCATGTATTTAGGGCTTGAAGCCCTTGTAGATTTTTATGTATTGGATTCTTTAAAATGTTCAAACTCCTTGTGACTAAAAATATTTAATAAGTTTAGGTCCATACCTTGTCAGACTTGAGCATGAGAAAACATTAAATTTATATATATAGAAATAATTTATATTTATCTAATTTATAATTCATGACTTACCTTTTGTTTATAAATAATGCATAATAAATATGCATCTAACTAACTTTTGATATTCCTCTCCACTTATTTCAACTATGTTTTAAGTTTACTGAATAGGAAATATCCTTGATTTCTGGTCTGTTGGTTCCCCTTTTTTGCCTCACACGATAATTGCTGAGTGGGTTTTGAGGAAACAGGAGCAAATATATTAGAGTATGATATATTTGTCTTTTATTGTCCTATCGGCTTACTCTACATTTATACTTTTTTCTTTTACACTTTTAATAATTGTATGCCCGCCTTTGTTCCAGAGGACACAGGAAAAAAAAGTATAAATATATATATATATATAAATATATATATATATGTATATAAACCCTTGAGTGCATTGTATTCAAATTATAACCTTACTTTTTCCCGGTAAATGTTAGTAAAATAAAACTCCATGGCGTAAGACTGCAATCGAGCTATACTGACCAAGCGGCTGCCACTGTTAGTGATGATAGTGCCAACATTTGCGGATAGAGGGTTATGTGGTCAGCACAGCAAACCCTCCGGTCTGTTAATCTCAATTTTCTAGACCAGAGCTGCTACTTTGTGCCTTAAAATGCAACCTTCCTGAATAGGGTTTTTAAGGGCACACGGGACATTATTGAGTACACGTTTAGAAAAATGTTTTTAATTGGTTTTATTCTTGTTGCCCTTTCTTTTGCTGGCTTAAAATTGTATACTCACATAAAAAATATTAGGTGAATGTTGCTTATATCAATGATTAATTCTTATAACACATCAAACCAGATTTTTATTTGAAACTTTTTCCTTGAGCAAATAAAGTGTCAGCCGACAAGTAAAATGTGTTTCAGTGAGACTATGTATTTAATGACATAGAATACAGTACAAAATCTTTAAATAAATTAAAAGTGCAAATTGAATTACTAAGTAATTTAATACTAAATAAGGCCTATAATCTAAGCAAATAGAAACATTTTGTTAGAAATAGTTAAGAATCATTCTTGTACTTTCAGAGTTTGCAGTCTGACATCTTAACCTAGTGTTACATTACCTAATTCTTCTGCAACAGTTATATTTGGTTATCGCCGGTTTGCTAAGTGTCCTGCTTTTGTGAATGTCCTGGAATTGAGTTGGAATAATTTTCTAATAGCTGGTGTATGTCTTTCTTATCTGTATGGATACAAAATATTAGTATAAAAGTTATGCTTAAATTTGTTGTAAGTTCATTATACTATAATATATACTGACTGTGAAAAAACTTGGATGGACAGTCAGAATTGAATGGGTGCTGAAGGAGTGCAATTTGAAAGGTATTCCAATAGGTCATTGTTAAATAAGTGTTTCACATTAGTTTGGGCATGTTGAGAGGATGATTGTAGATCGAGTGACAAAGCAAATAAATGGCGGTAGGGTGTTTGGATTATAAGGAAGGGGTAGGATTTTATAAAACCTTCGATTGTGTTAAAATATTGGTAGTAAAATGTTTTTATAATTTATTTTGCTCAGATGACCTGTTGTGGAATCCACTCTGCCTCAGACTGGAGCCCCAAAGCACCCACAACCACAACACCACCAACAAATGCATCTCAAGTTCCCACATTAAACTTGCCCATGTCCTGCTGCTCACCTGTGAATGGGATGTGGGGAAGTGTCAACTGCACAGAAGACAGCCCTAATCTTTACACAGTCGGATGTCTGAATAAACTCGGTTTGTTCGCAAAGGAACACGCGGTGACACTTGGAGGAGTTGGGATTGGGATTGCCTTTCTTCAAGTAAGTGCCTACTCACCTTGCATTTTATTTAGAGATATAATGGTAAATTTGTGTTTTGTGTGTAGTACATATCTTAAAGGAGTATTTGTTTACTGATCTAAGAATCTCTTGGTATGAATTTTGGTAAAACATAAAATTTATTGCTGTGGAAGCAGTTGTTTACCTTTCACTATGTGGTGGTAAAGAGTTTGGAGTGGTTGTTTTAGTTGAACTGAATGCAATGAAACATTTTAAATCTACTTTTACATATTTTTGCAAAGTTCGTCCGATTAAGATGGTAGCTATATGAAACCGGGTAAATTAAGAACTATAATGAATATTAAAAAATTGTTGGCCAAACTATGTTCATACTGTATTGAATACAATTGGTTAGACCATCCCTACAGCTCTAAGTTGAAAGATTATGACAGAGATGTTGTTAAAGTGGACCATAAAATAAATTATATGAATATATAAAATGTTTGTGCATAACCAATCAAAACTTTGTTTCAGATGCTTGGCATTGTATTCTCCTGCTGTCTCGCACAAGCCATAAGGAAGCAGTATGAGTCAGTTTAGTGAAACTTAGATGTATAATATTGTAAGTTGGATGCGTTCCTTTTAAATAGCTCAATGTTTCATTAGTTAACCCACCATCCTTTACATCTGGTCCATTGACTCTGCCGAAGAAAACTATTAGGTATTAAAATCAAATCAACATGAGTAGAGATAAAAAAAACTTAAAATACCAATGAATGAATGACAATATAATTTTCATTATATTAATTTAGATAAATGTGTTAAAAGTGATGTTTTATATTAGCAAAATAAATTAGAGATAAAGCTAACTTTGGTTGGAATAACTTTCCTTCAATATCCCTGGATAATAATATAATTTAATGGGTATCCTAAAAAAATATGTAAACATGATTATGAATTTGACATTACTTTACAAATATATTTTAATAAAGAGGGCCATTGATTAAATGTTTGTAATTTATCTTAAAGGCTTGAGAACTTATGATATAAGTTAATTGTCCTAAAAGTTTTTTTCCCCAGTCTATTGGTTAAAAATGTTATTACTTTTAAAATGATTTTTTCTGTTCCAGATAGTTAACATGAAGTTTTTTTGTATTAGAAACATAAAATATTCATTACACAGATATTTTTAAGGACAAGATTATTTGTGAAAGAATTATAGATTTCATTTACATAAATATAAAAATCAAATTTGTAATGTTGAAAGATTATTAAAATTTAAGATTCATTCTTCTAAAATTGGTGTCGTTAGTAAAGAGATAATTCTGTTTAATAATTAATTAAAGTGGTCCTTTGTTTGAGTCTAAGGTGATAAGCAAGCCTTTTTATTTTGTATTTGTTTAGAGATTTAAAAAAGGTTAATTCTACGAGATTATAGTCAGATAAAGATGACCCAACATTTATTAAAAATGCACTCTTTTTTTTTCTCTACCAACTTTTTATTGTTTGGTAGGTCAGCCTTAGTAGCTCTGAAATAAACTGGATCACCTAGATTAATTTACATAGGTACACTGTTTACACTGAAAGATAAGCTTACCTTGAATATGATGCTATTAAGCAAGGTAAGCCTTTCCCTTTCAGGGTAAACAAAGGGTACATCATAATTAATTGACATTCTCTATTAAGAACAGTGTATGTGATTAAATATTCACATTAATGTAGAAAGTATAAGATCGAAAAAAATACCAAGGATGGGATTGACTGAGGAGTAATGTGTACAAAGTTGCAAACTCCATAACTTCCTATAAAGTAATAAAATGGATCAAAAATTGTGATATGGTTGGAAAGAACATCCATTTAGCTCCAATTACATGCCATGAAATATCTGCATATCAAAAGTATTTTTTTAAAGATTGAAAATAGTATAGTATGTTTGTTATGAAATGTATAAATTAATGTGAATAAAATCTTGAAACCCATTATGAGACTAATTATTCTAAAACTAAAATGTTTTGATATCTCTGTTGTAGCTAGTGAAAATATATATGTATATACATACAGTTTAAAAAATAAATTTTTTGTGGTAACCAACATTGGTATCATTTTACCATAATATACAGGGTGAATTGAAACTCGCCTTAATGGGAGAAAACAAATCTTTTTCTTTAGTGAATCTATGTCTGCAGAAATCACCCTTTGATGCTAGAGGGTGTTGTTAGGTGGCGTGTTGAATGGCTATTTTTAAACATCATTTATAAAGCGGACTTTGTACATGTAACATTTCACAAATTCTGAAATGGCTGGGGAATTTTTGAAAATGTAGAGCAATCAATGAATAAACACTTATCAGGTCTGCATTACTGTTGGTTGTCGCTTCTTTGAGCAACTGCTGCAAACTAAAATATGTTTTTAACAAAGATTTGTTTTAGGGTGTTTTTATGTCACCTATCTTCCATTAAAATTTGTAGAGCTTAGAATCGCCCTATATATCAGCTGAAGATCACATGACTTGATGTATGTATTAAATTTGTTTTAATATATTTTGTAACTTTTAAATACGCTGGAATCCTACCATACACATGCTTTAAAGAATAGCTGTCAACTATAACTTGATACAGTATACTTATCAGTCCTTAGCTCAGTTGGTAACGTGTCTGCTTACCAAACTAAGGCTGCCGGGTTCGATTCCTGGCATGGTCGAAAAATGTATCATTAAAGAAATATGGGGGTTTACCCTTTAAGTTATTAATTGCTGGGGAAGTTAGATTATAAGGTATATGAAGCTATGACAATACTTAGCACCATACGCTTAAGTACTAATTACACTGATGGGTTAGGAATTGAGAATGTTGGTTATAGAAGTGAACCCGCATTTGCGTGGAGGGGGTGTGGGAAACCATTAAGGAAAAACCACCCCCAGTTCACCCGAGCGAGCGAGATTTGAACCTTGATCTCCCCATCCTCAACAGTCTTGGTTAACACAAAACTAGTGAATTGGCTAACAACGCCTTCGATGAAGCTATGACAGGCCTAGCAAACTAGTAGAGAATATGACTTTACTTCAGCCTGGGTCAGTTTTTTTATTAAAGTATATTTCAACTTAAGACTTAAATATTATTATTATCACCGCGACTTACTACCCGTTTGGGTTATACGAACTTACGCTAATGTGTAATGGTAGGGTGATTGTGGGATGAAATGAAGGACCTACAGTTTAACGTGGAATCCGAACCACGGTGAGAGGCCTGGCATTAAGACTTAAATAGAAAATTCAAGGGTAGCTAATATAAAATATAGATTTACAATTAAATTAATGAGATGGTTGTAAAATTGGTAGGTGAATTGAGTGAATATAATATTCAAAAGATTATTTTATATTGATTTAATGAGCAAGAAAATGTCTTGTATAAATAATTATTTTAACAAATTGATATAACATCAACTGGATTACATTATGGGTTGACAAGCCTAAAACACACATATTTCTCAGTCGTAACAACACTTTGTGTCCCGCACGCCGATTATGAATCCATGATTATGGTATTTATATACCGAAACATGTCGGAAGATTAAAAACCAGCGTCCTAATTGGCTGAATTTCACAAGGAGTAACAGAACTGGAACAAGATAAGACATATTTTATACATAACCTTGAAATTTAAAAAAATATATTCCCCAAATCGTTATACAAGATCACTTAACTACTTAATTGAACTTCATTGAGAGATGCTAACTT